>JAHPZR010020435.1:2500-30000 GCA_019787425.1 Platygyra sinensis | reverse complement strand
ACATGTTTATCACAAAAAATGCTCAATGAATCATGACAAAGATCATTAAACACCATGTGCAAAAACCACACAGAAACTGTAAAGTGCCACAGGAAAAACGGTACAGTGGAACTCCATCAATACAGTCACCGAGGGACTATGGAGTTTTGGTGCTGTTAATGAGGTGGCTAAGTTCATGATTGGTCTTTTTAAAGTGACATCTTGACAGATACACATGTATCTATTTGCACAACACAATAACTGAATAAGAATCAGGAATGCAGATATCACAATATAACGAAACTTCACTCAGTACATACTATATTAATCATGGAAAGATGACATGTCACAAGCACATTGAAAAAAAAGACTATTTCTAGGGGTTGTTTCTCAATGGTATTTTGTTTTGTTTGGTCAATAGGTATTGTGAATACATACTTGCTTCTAGTGGTCGCATTAATGGGGTAGAAGAAATATACAGGGGTGAAGAAATATATGAGGTGACTGTATCAATCAGGTGACCACAAGGTCGGATTCCAATGAAATCTGCATAAGATGCAAGTGGCTTATCAGGCCAGCGCTTATCTCCTATGTCTTTGGAGTATTTCTTCCCCCTGGATGGGATGCTAGTACATCGCAGGGTTAACCCAGAGCATTAAATTTGCCAGTACCCATTAATACACATGGGTGGAAAGAGGCACTGTAAGAATTAAGTGTGTGGCTCAAGAACACAACACAGTGACTCCTGCCAGGCTTTAAACCCAGACTGCTTGACCTGGGTCCAGCACACTAACCATGAAGTGGCCACACGTCCCACAAAGTGTCACAGTACCACTCAGATAAATGCTATGCAAAGAGTACTTTCATGGGCTGCTAATTTTTTTTTGTGGGGGGGGGGTTTCCAAGTTAAGAACATTTGAGATACTTTAAAAGGACATTTAAGGCCAATAACCTATCTGGTATGCTTCTTTTTACAGCCATTTTTGTGTTCGCTCCAGCCAAGTGATGTTGCTAGTTTTTTCCAAAAGTCATTCTCTTCTTGTCGAAGGCGATCAAGGTAGGTGATATGAGAAAAAGAGCGTGGAATCTTCCCTCTATAATCCTCATCAATCAGAACTGGTATAAATCGTTTCTCTTTGGCCCCTGTAAAAGAAAATGTGACATTCATTATCACTGCCGTACAATAAGTAAAATACAATGACCCAGATAGGAAGTACAGTGAACATTCTAACTGGCATTAGTATAAATTTACCGTAGTCTATTGTGAATCCGTGAATTTGATTGGCTATATTACCGTTGACTATCTGCTGATAGTCAACAGTTACGCATCAGTGCACCTCACGCATCACGTTTGAACCTGATGTAACATAATAAAACAGTTCTTTTCTACACCTTACTTGACATTTTTTTCTTTTTGTGCAATTAGACTACGGTAAATTTATACTAAAACAATTAGACTACTCGCCCTCGTTTTCTACGAGCGATAGTCAACTTGGCTGCACCTCGTTGACTATCTGCTCATAGAAAACTCAGGCTCGTAGTGTAATTGTTAATTAGGGACCAGTTGAAAAGTACGGGTGGGTGGGTCATCAGTTTTTGAGTCCCTGGTAAGGGGTGGGTCATATTTTATAACAGAAATTGGCACAAATTTAAAATCAAAGGGCTCTTATGAGCCAACTCATTCGTGTCGAATTAGTGAATTTATGAGAAAGTGAGGGCAGTAAAGTTTTACAAAGTCATGATGACGATGCGTTTACAGGCATTCTTCAGGTTAAGAGCAAAGGTAGCTACTCAGAGGCATTAAGTGGACCTAAGTCTTGCAATAAAGATAGTGTTGTAAGAGAAAGAAAGCCGGGCCTTCGTGGGTTTACTTGCTGTTGTTCGTTTATGAGAAACCACTTTAAGTAAAGTGTTTGTTAGCCAGTTGTCATATTTGTTACCGTATAATAAATAAGTCTGGAGTACAAATGCAGACTGCAGACTGAGTTAAAAATGGAGACTGACAAGAAAAACTTTTTTTTTTACGTCCGAAACGTGTCAGCATTCGATTTTATAACTTGTACCTATCGTGACCCAATTGTCACGCAATCACCTCACAATCGTCGCATTTTGGGGAATGCACTCAGCTTTTTTTTTAAATCTTGAAACGTGCACTTTAAACGATATGAAAATTCATTCTTACACCGTTTTAAGCTTTCAAGGGGTTTTCGGACTTGAGCGCGAGATCTCTGTATTATATAAAATGGAAACTCTAGTATTGCAATTTGATCTACGTATAACACATTGGAGATGCACTGGTTGAGGTCACACTTGAGCTCTTTTTACCATAGCAAACGAAAGTTTACCATGGTAAATGGGTTTTTCAATGTGATCGGCTTTTTTCACTTTACCATGGTAAACGGAAGTCTAGTCTGTTGCGTTGGTAACGGCGGTAGGATGAAAGTAAAGTTTACTGTAGTAAAACAATCTCAAAAAGCATGGTTTATCGCGCGTTTATCTAAACTTTGTTTAATTAGGTGACATCTTTGTCATGAACTTTGAGAAGCATTTCGTGACTTAGCTGAATTTGCGTGCGCCCGCTATATACATGTGCTTTCGATCTCCTTCACGCCCAATCTTTTGACTATCAGCTAGTGGAATTTTGCGACTTTTGGAACGTTCTTTGCCATGTCCGACAACTTTTCGCGCAGTTCTCGGAAAGTAAATTTCAATTTATTCGTTTGAAGTAAAGCTATAATTTCGTGAATAAGAGGAATGAATATGTTCATTCAGAAATCGACGAACACTAATTTAAAAACAGCGATTTTCCGTTTTTAGGCCATGACAAAATAAAAGAACCACAATCAAAGCTACAACAGGTTCACGATCCATGGCGCAGTCACGAAAAATTAATTAAACTCACGCGAAGAAACTCATGTCTGTCATTAACTCGACATTTGAGTAGCACAGGCTTGTGACAAGGAACCATCTGGAAAATGTAAAAGTCAGCTAATGCGTTTTACCGTGGTGAACTTTGTTTACTTTTTTTATACCATAGTTAAGGGTTTTTACCTTAGTAAACGGCTAAGTGTGAAGAAACCTGGAAGGTTACTACGTGACAATAGGTAACTTATGTAATCAAATGTTACCACGTTTCTAACGAAAAAAAAGCAGTTTTTCCTGTCAGTCTGCATTTTGAACCTAGTCTGCATTTTGTACTCGTTCTGCAGTCTGCATCTTGTATCTTAAGTCTGAATTTTGTACTCGGTCTGCAGTCTGCATTTTGTACTGACCATATGACCCGGCCGTATGACCGGTTTTTATTACGAGGTTGCCCGTGAAAGCAAATTTATCCTGAATGAACCAAACTCCACCGCTAAATCTTCGATTAAAAGCCGACATTAAAAGCACAATCCCCACTCAAAATCTTCCCTTTTATAAAAAGATGAAATTAAAGGCAGTCCGCTGATCCTACAAATTGTAAAGGAACGCCGCAAAGGACATGTTTCACCTACCACAACAACTTACGCAAACGTGAAAACAGCAGATTGTTATCGTTTCTCTCTGAAATTAAAAAAGACCTTCTGCAACGCTAATTACCTCACCGGAAATTAATTTGTTGTTTTAACCTTCCAGTATACCTGTTATCAATAACATTTTGTATTGCTTATACTACTGACAAAACCATTACCGATTAATTAATCACAAACAGTTTTTCTTTGACAGAAAATAGAAAACAGCTCATTGTGAAAAGTTCGTATAAAACTATAAACTGCAAATGAATTGTACGCTGACTTTATTATCACTCACTACACGTAAATCTTATGTTTCAGTGCACATACAACGCTCATGCAGTGCTCTGATAATGCTCATTTAATTCACTTCACGGCTGGCAAAAGTCCAGCCTTAGTATAACTGCACTAACGAATAAGTAAATTAGACCTTTGTTCCACCGTGCGTGCGACTTGATTGTCGATCTAAACGTTTATGTATGTATGGACCTTAAATTCGAGGTTAAATAAAGTCATGTTATGTTATGCTATGTTATGGACGATATGTTGTTATTATGAGTTTGCCCGTGAGCGCAAATTTCTGCGATCGCGATACAGTAAAAACCCACATACAAGAACATGTGTTGTGGGGGTTCAGGCTGATGTTGTTCTCATATATGGCCAGCGGTAACACCCCAACTATAAATATCGTTTCTTAACGCCTCTCGACGCAGGAATGTTGAGATGGCCAAGTGGATAGCAAGTTTGCCTTGAAATCCAGCCACCGAAGTAACGCCGAGGTTCGAACCCCCTTGCCTTGTTTCCTCCCCACCTTCACTTCCGGTTAACTTCTGCATAAATTAATAGACATTTAATTTCCGTCCACGCCGATTAAAAAGTCCACGCAAATTCCCGGATGAAGCCCCAACATCGCTATAACTCATTCTTGCGCATGCGCGCACGAATGAGTTAAAAACACTGGTAATTGTTTAATAACCAAAGTCTCGATGCTACTGGAATAGTTATGAATACCTTTAAATTTTGTATGCATTGATCTGAAATAGTTCATATCGTGTGATCGTCCAGGTGAGTGTAGTTCTCAAAAGAACTGTTGTTGGTGACTGACATTTCGACAACCTGAGCAGAAGTCATCTTCAGAGTTAAGTGAATAGTGTTTGTCAGTCAATGATGTTGTAAGTCTGGTCCGTTGAAAACGATTGGTCAGTTAAGCCATGATGTTATTGGCTGAAAGACTCGTATAAAGTTTGTCATCAGTCATTGGTAAGTTTCAATCCGTGTTTTGTTAGTCAAATTGGTCGGTTTGAGGTCCAAGTAAGTAAGTCGGTAACAGTTGTTTAAGTTTGTCAAGTTCTTGTAAGTTGTAGCTTATTGTTGCAGTAGTTGAGTCTTCTGTGACAGTCATTTATCCGCGCTCTGACCAGACGTCTGCAGGTGGATTTGACGATCTGGATGGCCTCTTGTGTGTTCAACGGAGACTTAAGTTTAAGTCTGGCCAGAACAAGACCGTGGTCTTTGCAGCAGTGGTTGAACCAGAGTTGTTGGCGTATTCGTCTGACAGTGCTTACCGAACTGATGTAGTTGTTTGCAAGTCGTTTGCTCTGTCGTCCAAGTGAACATAACATAGTAAATGGTTTGAACCCAGGAGTATCAGTAGTTCGTATTGTGTGATCGTCCAGGTGAGTGTAGCTCTGAAAAGAACTGTTGTTGGTGACTGACCTTCCAACAACCTGAGCGGAAGTCATCTTCAGAGTCGAGTGAATAGTGTTTGTCAGTCGATGATGTTATAAGTCTGGTCCATCGAAAACGATTGGTCAGTTAAGCCATTGTCCATTCCTTAATTTAACATATAGATTCCATGTTGTTGTGTGTCTGTTTAATGGTAGATCACAGATGATGTCAAGATGTGGTAAGAACATCAGTGGCACACAAGCTAGAGTTAGGCTAGCGTGTCACTGGTATCCTCACCACATTGTAATGTCTCATGTGATATATTAATGAAAAGATGTATGGCGACATGGAATCTATATCTGTATTATATGACAAAGAAACAAAAAATAAAATGTTAATTACATCATCTTTGTGTCTGTCCTCCCGTACATCATAAGTAAGAACCAATCAAAAAGGCAAGTCAAGAAGAATTTGACTTATTAATATATAATGTGCATTAACTAACAAACCTGGTGAAAGACTCATGGCAATCTGTGATTCATAGCGTGCCCCATCACTGTCATCAAAATGTTTCGACAAGATAACCACAAACTTTGAACACCTTTCAATGGCCTCAGCAGTTATGTCATAAATGCAGCCACCTGGCAGAAAGTCCCGCTCACTCAAACAAAGATGTAACTGGTAAGGTTGACCTTCCATCTTTTTGGTCAGCAAGTCAACAAATTGTCGATCATTCTCACCAAAACAAATGAATGCATCATAGTGTTCATAAGCTGGAGGGAAAATAGTGTGATGTTACATTAACTATTAATAATCATCACCAAAGATGTTACTCAAACTCATTACCAGCAAGATACAACAAAGAAAATCATATGCATAATGGTGGCATGTTGTATTAAACTCAGTATTAGTGTATGATATCAGGGATTTTTAATTCAGTTTCAACCCCTAAATAAGTCCAATATGTGTGCTGGTATGTGACTTTGGCATGATCTAAGTTAGAAAATCAAGTAAATCTTCTAGGTCAGCCTTCTCAAAATGTTTTCCTGGAGAAGGTTATATCACAGTTGGTGGTGGTTTGGGTTCTGAAGGCACACTTTTAAGTGTCCTATGGGTTTGGGTCTGTTGCAAAGTTACAGGGTATCAGAGAAAAAATTCGAGATTTCAATGCTCAAGGATACCATGATCCCGGGGGGGAGTGACTCCCTTCTATGGTCTATATAGGTATGTGCAAACCCAAAGGGTAGGGTTTTTCAGCCCTTTAGCATCAATTTTGGCCATTTTGTTCTCAGATACTTTACTTACTTAATTCTCTTAGTGTTTTGAAACACATAAGGTCTCAGTCAAAGTGCGCTATTGGCTTCTGTCAGGTGTTGGTCATTCCAGGTAGGGTTAAGATTAGTCTCAAATAGGGTATGGTTTTGGTACTCTAGTTTTGAATTGGGTATGTTTCTTAGAAGAAGCTACTTTTTAATGATTACTATATGTTATTTGCCGGCTGGGAGGTCCGTATAGTGAAAAACTGTGACCGAGGTCTTGAAATTGCTGCCCGAGGCCGCAGGCCGAGGGCAGCATTTTCAAGCCCGAGGTCACAGTTTTTCACTATACAGACCGACCCTAAGCCGGCAAATAACTTATTTATTTTTTTCCTGCGATAATTTGGCTTACAATCGGGTTTACACAACTTTGTTATTGAATTGGTTTACGTGCCGTCTACAAACCATCGTAAAAAATCTAACGAACAAATGAGCGAGTAAACTCAGACACTACCCAAAGAAAGATGTATCAACAGATTTATTTTGAATTGCTTTATGTTAGTTGCATCTAATTCAACAGTTAAGTTCTCCAAAAGTGTTTTCCCGATAGTGAAATTTCTCGCAAAGTTTGACTGAAGTTGCACTACAAGCACAATTTCTATCAGTCGTTGCGAATCACTCGAAATCAGACCTTTTTACCGTAAATTGAGTAGCAGAAAGCGAGAAAATTCGTTAAGTATATTGTACAGAATTTCTCTTAAATACAGCAACTATCAGAGAGGCTAAACTCGACTGCATTTGACTTCTTTTAGCTTAAAATTGTGCGGTGAAAAACACAGAATTACGCGCCATTACAACGTCGAGCTACAACCAACCACACAAACTCTCAGAGCTACAAAATACTCAATTGAATCTACTTACAGTGACCTTCCTTGCTATTTAAAAGTGAGCGGAGGTAAACTTCCATTGATTATTAATCGTCCATGGAAGTGTAAAAAGGGAAAAGATCGACGATTACCGCTAGTTCATTCACGAAACCTAGCTGAACATGACAATTTCACCCGCACTGTTTCCCGCCGTTACCGTGACCGTGGTCAGAGATAGGAAAATCCGGACCGCGGTAAGAACCAATCAGATTGCAGGATTCGTTACTGTGCCCTCTTGGAAAAAAATAATCAATGAGACCGTCAGCAAAAGCCCTTCATAACTTATGTTTAGGGTGACCTTGCCAGCCACAACAGTCGTAAATATAGTATCGAATTGTTAGCAAGGTCAAATAGAGTAGCAAAAATCCCAGATTTTGTTCATAAATTGGGTGAGAGGTTTTTGGAAGTGGGCAGCATACCCCCACCCAATCAGGGCTCGACACTTACTTTTGAAGTAACTTTCCACTATGGAAAGTATGCTTAAAAATTTACTTTCCACAGCAAAAGTATATTTTCCAGAATTGAAGGAAGCATATTTTTTACTTGCCATAATCAATAACAAACTCTAATAGCCACTCTCTTCGAAATCCACGTCCAGTCATCTTCCTTTTCTTTTCATATTTTTCTCATGTTGTTGGTATAGAATGAGTTGGAATGGAATGAGTTGGAATGGAATGAGTTGGAATGGAATGAGTTATAACTATTCAGAAAGGGACTAGCACTAGTTGAAGGATGATGTATTCAAAGATGGAGACAACGCCTTCCACACAAATAAAAACAGTTTGAATAAACACTTGTTGTAATTTGTCATGAATTGGGAGTGTTGGTTAACATTGGCTGTTCTTGGTCTGTTCGTTCTTGACTCCTTGGCGTACCTTCATCGCTAGTGCACCAAAACATGAAAGAACACATTCAAAATGGCGAATACCATTTTCATTCCCACTACTGCTAAACTCAAAAACTCCCCTATTTGATAATCCATTTTGTGCCCAGTCTTCCTACACCAGGCACGACGGATACGGATTTTGTGGATACATTCTTGGCGTTCCGAAAAGGAGTTGTTCTTTTAATTACAGTCTTTTGTATTATTTACGTATTTCTACCGCATGCATTACTTTTTCTACCAGCCTCTTTGAACACCAAAAACTACTTTCCAGACTGTAGAAAACAACTTGTCTGATCACACATTGTGTCCACTGACATTATGCTATGCAATATCATTGTTATTGTCATTGCTAGGGAGCCCCCCATTGTTTTGACTCAGCGATGCCAAACACGCTTAAAATACGTCATTTTTCCACGAAATGAGTGTCCCATAAAGCAATGCAACATCTGAAAGAGCAAGTAAACATAGCAGACTAGGTTTTTCTTAGAGCTTTGACTGAAAGCAACTGAAATTTGGCAGAGTAAACAAACATTAATGGAGCTATGGTCCCCAACTTAGCCTCCATGTATTGTTGCTTCCAATCGATATTACAGTATGTTACCTGACTGGTCTAGAGGTGTTTAATTATCTCTTGTATGACTGAGATTTGGGCGGTGGCTAAGTCCAACACGACTCTTTTATTTGCAATTTTTAAATATTGTAAAGCGGAAAGGTTTTAAAAGAAAAACCAGGGAGATATTAATAAATTACTGATTTTGAGTGACATTTTTAGGTGTTAATTTCACACCTTTTTGGCGGGAAATTGATTTTTTTTACTTCAAATTCGTATTCTGCAGTAAACATAACCTTAAAGAAGTGTTATCTGGAATTCACAAAAAGTTGATTAAGCCTTTAAATATTGGCCAATTTTGGACCCATCGGACCTGTTCGTACTACCTTTAGTTAACAATAATATCCTTTCCAAAAGTTTTGTCCTAAAGATTTATTTTACAGCTCACTCTGTGATTGCCAGTAAAGTGGCAACCATAAAACATTCGAAATGTAACAAGCAGGAATTCACGAATTCCTTTCCCATGTGAGAATAAAATGGTGGCTCTGCCACCACAAATCAATCACTCATGAATCCTGCCTGCCACACAGGCTAGGCTCAACGCCATCTCACAGACAAGAATTTGCCTTCAACTGGCCTTGTTCCCCAAATGCATTTCAGCCTATTTTTAGGATCTAAATGGTTTCCACTGATCTGATCAATAAAGATCCAAGAGATACTGGGTGTGGCAAGATGAAGTCTGTGTGCACTAATGTCTGCACTGACTAAAATCATTGAACAGAAGTTATATCTTATTACACATTTACAAACTTCACAATTCCTATGGCTTTTAAAACTCTTAAAGGTTATGTACGTTGAAAGTACAGTGGTTTATACCAATGAAAAATACTGAACATTATGCACCCACAGTGAATTTAATAAGGATGTACTTAAACACAGGGAATACAAGAGAGCATTTTTTTGGTTACAAAAGCTAAAAACCTAACTACTTATTGTTGGTTTTGAAACGTGACGTTTATTTAGTTCTTGTCCCTAGAACTTACTATACCAAAGATATTATCAAGTAGTTGTCACTTTCAAACAAAGTCTTACTCACTTATTTAATCTACCACGGTTGACCAGCCCTCAGCTGCTATGTCCGTTAGGGAAATAGTCATAGCCGCTAGGTTTTGCATACATGTTCTCTGATTAGGTAAAACCATGAGGTATTCCTTGATTAGTTCAGTTCTAGTGTACACTTTGCTACACCAATTTCTACTCGGTGTTGGACTATAGATTTCTCTCTACACTTGTGGTTATCTATTCTATCAAGTCAAGTTTAGTGCGTGTGCAAACCAAAGTGAGTAACGTATTTCCTTTGTTTTCAGTTAAGGATAGTTTTGGTTTTCCGTTTGTTTTTCGCTTCAGTTTAGTATAGTCCTTTATCACATTATAAGTCGGTCAGTCGTCTTTATATTCGACTTTTAGTACACCTTTATCGCTGGGTTAAGCATTTATCTTTCACAATTCTTTTCGTCACTATTTATGTCCAAGTCTAGTCTTGTATAGCATTACTCTTTTCTCAGAGTTTTGTGCTAGTTTATCACAGTATTGTGTTTCTGAGATGCTACAAATTTATAGCAAGTTGTTAGTTTCATCATATATACATTTGTATTGTTTTATCTTCTGTGCCAAGATGCAGTAGTAAAGTTAGCTTCTATTTTTGTTATTGTATTTCAGTTCGAACCAGCATACCGTTTACACCATACGATTTAGGGCTAAGCTTACAGCACATGGTTTAATTTTATCTTCGTCCTGGCGCGTGACTTATCTGTGGAACTTTGATCTATATCAATAAATACTGATGTGAATTGTAGTTGAGAATTCTTGCCGAGTTCGTTTTAACGCTACGCACTATTCAACCCATGTTATTCATTTGGATCTTTGGCTTACGATATTCTGTCCTTGTGAATGACGCACATCACCAAAAGTTAAAGGTAAGGAAAGGGGCAACTCTTAAAACATAAAAAGAAACATCTACTCACTTGTCATCAGTTGCATATTGATTCCTATAGGAAGAATAAGACAAAAATTTTTAATTTCCATACATAAAAGCACACAAATATTGCATTTGATGAAATAAAACAAGTCATTCAAATATGACTGATAGACAGACAGACAGGTTTAATCAAAAACCAAGTGTCAACAACAACAACTGGTCATAACATGCCATGAGCTACATACCACGTGTCGTTATTCGCTCTTGTATTTGGTTTGGAGAAGACGTCGACTCTAAACAAAATGAAGCATCAAGACAGGTCACACAATACCAGTTTTATGGCTCATAACCAGGCACTATAGTGATTCTTTTAGTGCCCTGGGAACATCCCAAAGCCAAGGCAATTCAAAGTCATGTTTGTAAACATATAAAACACAAGGACAATTCCCTCAGAATTTGATAAAGGCTACAGTCCAAGCGTTTAAATTCACCAAAATCCAATTCTGAGAGCACAAAATAGCAAGGTCTACAGTGACTGAATGGAAAGAAAGATCCCACGCAAAGATGAGCTCACATGGCCTGTTCACAAGCTCACCTTTATCAAGTCTTATTAATGGTACCAGTTTACTGGCCGTGATGTGCCCCTGCAAAAATCAAGCGGGGTGGCGATTTTGGTGTCCTTACAGGAATGTGCATTTTCTGTATATGACCATGCACAGAACAACCAACTCCAGAAAGCCACAAGTAAAAATTATGTTTACGTTCTTTGAAAGAAAAAATGGTACTCAATGAGTAGAAAGGGGGCATCTATTGCAACGAGGGTGCTGAAATCCAATCATTACAATACAGTACATGTAAACAAGTAACGCAATTAAAATGTTATTAATAAAGATAACAGCTTGTCAAACACAGCAAACAAAAAAAAATGAGGGCAAACCTACTTAAAATTTCCTGAAGTTCTTCCACCACATCTTTTCTTTCCATATCTTCTAACAGTGGAATCAAATCCACAATTTTCCTGTGTCCTATTTCCTTAATTAATGTTTTTACTGGATCATTTGTACTTCCTAGATACTTGATATAATCATTGGTATATCCCAATTTATCAGCCAATCTTCTATAGTCGTTTCCAAGGACGTCTCTGGGTTGTAAGTAAACAACCAGTCTTTTTTGTCCTTCACTGGATATATCCTTGAGTTTTTTTTCTCTGTCTACTGAGGTCATATCGCCAGAGTTGATATCTACACAGGTTACATCTACAAATTTCAAAACATAATAAAATAACAGTCAGTTCAATACTCTTTAAAATGTTAAGAGGATCTCTAGCTGTTTCTTGTTTAATTACTTTCTTTTCACCTGTCGACTTTCACTATATATTAATTATTTTGCTCAAACCCTATGCTTATTCTCAAAGTGACTTCAAAGCTGACTGCTGTCTTTTTGCCAATAAACTTATGCCCAATCCCATTCTGGTTTATAACTACTCCGAAGAACCTCTTAGTCTTACTTTAAAGATGAGTCTGAAGGGATAAAATGGGAACTTAGATTTGTTTATTTCTCCACCTGGTACTATGGACACTAAGGGCGCGTTCGTTTGGGATCAATCCAGAATAAGAAGAATTGGAATATTGCTAGTAAGCGTTTGTTTGGGAACGCACCCTAAGACAGTGAATCACAAACCAAAAAATGAAAATGTAACTTGGACTTAGGTAAAATTTAGGCTTAGGCTCGGAAATAGTATTTACACCTCCCCTCCCTTCTGCCCCCTGCTTCTTTATTTTTTTCAGGATCATCTGATCAATTCCACCCTGTGTCCAATATATTGCCACCAAGATTCAGACCAATAAGATAGTAATTATAACATAACCCTCCAAAAAAGTCTGTTATTCATAACCTTTGAAATCTGTCTCAATATTTCCCATTCTTGACCATCCATGATCCTCGATGTACCATTTTCATCTCTTTTCCAAAACATTTTATATTAAGATTGAAATATGAAGGAAATGTTTGACAAATCCAAACTGTGTTTACCCCACTGACCTGAAGTGGTCGAGCTCTGTTTTTTTATAGAGGTACCTATAGTTTGATCAAACTGTGGTTTAGGTAGATCCAAGAAAGTGTTCTCACAGTTAGACATTTCACTATCCTCAGATGCTGAAAGGGGTGACAGTTGTGAATTCAGGGTTTCCTTTACTCCACTCTTTTTATCAAGAGCTTGACGTCGCCGTCTCTTTCTCCACATCTTGAATGTCTTGTCTTTAAAAGTCTGGAACCTTCCTTTTTTGGATGCTTCCATCCTCTTTGGAAATAAAACAAAAACAGGGAATGCAGTTTAACTCTACTACCTCAAGCTCTCAAGGGAAATGATGAACAAACAGTTCAACATGGCTGATCATAAATTAATGAAAAGCACATCCAAGGGAAAATGATTTGTATTTGACGACACAAGGCTCAACTGTATCACTGTCCTGGGAGGGGGGGGGGGATAAGACTAAGAACAGGGGTGTTATCAGAAATTTTGGAAAGAACACCTAAGAAGTACCAAGATGCCATTTTGAGGGTGTGGCATTTTCACCCCTAAGAGTTAAAACACTATGACAATCTTCTTTTATAACTTTCAGCTCAAAACTTTAAAAAATACTGCAATAGCTCCAACTGTGGACCTTTTCAGTCTGAACACTCTAACAGGTACCAAAGCTGCTTTTTTAACCCCTAAAAAGGTATGACAAGCACTCCCATACTTTTTTTATGGGAAATATTGAGACAGATTTCAAAGGTTATGAATAACAGACTTTTTTGGAGGGTTATGTTATAATTACTATCTTATTGGTCTGAATCTTGGTGGCAATATATTGGACACAGGGTGGAATTGATCAGATGATCCTGAAAAAAATAAAGAAGCAGGGGGGCAGAAGGGAGGGGAGGTGTAAATACTATTTCCGAGCCTAAGCCTAAATTTTACCTAAGTCGAAGTTACATTTTCATTTTTTGGTTTGTGATTCACTGTCTTAGGGTGCGTTCCCAAACAAACGCTTACTAGCAATATTCCAATTCTTCTTATTCTGGATTGATCCCAAACGAACGCGCCCTTAGTGTCCATAGTACCAGGTGGAGAAATAAACAAATCTAAGTTCCCATTTTATCCCTTCAGACTCATCTTTAAAGTAAGACTAAGAGGTTCTTCGGAGTAGTTATAAACCAGAATGGGATTGGGCATAAGTTTATTGGCAAAAAGACAGCAGTCAGCTTTGAAGTCACTTTGAGAATAAGCATAGGGTTTGAGCAAAATAATTAATATATAGTGAAAGTCGACAGGTGAAAAGAAAGTAATTAAACAAGAAACAGCTAGAGATCCTCTTAACATTTTAAAGAGTATTGAACTGACTGTTATTTTATTATGTTTTGAAATTTGTAGATGTAACCTGTGTAGATATCAACTCTGGCGATATGACCTCAGTAGACAGAGAAAAAAAACTCAAGGATATATCCAGTGAAGGACAAAAAAGACTGGTTGTTTACTTACAACCCAGAGACGTCCTTGGAAACGACTATAGAAGATTGGCTGATAAATTGGGATATACCAATGATTATATCAAGTATCTAGGAAGTACAAATGATCCAGTAAAAACATTAATTAAGGAAATAGGACACAGGAAAATTGTGGATTTGATTCCACTGTTAGAAGATATGGAAAGAAAAGATGTGGTGGAAGAACTTCAGGAAATTTTAAGTAGGTTTGCCCTCATTTTTTTTTGTTTGCTGTGTTTGACAAGCTGTTATCTTTATTAATAACATTTTAATTGCGTTACTTGTTTACATGTACTGTATTGTAATGATTGGATTTCAGCACCCTCGTTGCAATAGATGCCCCCTTTCTACTCATTGAGTACCATTTTTTCTTTCAAAGAACGTAAACATAATTTTTACTTGTGGCTTTCTGGAGTTGGTTGTTCTGTGCATGGTCATATACAGAAAATGCACATTCCTGTAAGGACACCAAAATCGCCACCCCGCTTGATTTTTTGCAGGGGCACATCACGGCCAGTAAACTGGTACCATTAATAAGACTTGATAAAGGTGAGCTTGTGAACAGGCCATGTGAGCTCATCTTTGCGTGGGATCTTTCTTTCCATTCAGTCACTGTAGACCTTGCTATTTTGTGCTCTCAGAATTGGATTTTGGTGAATTTAAACGCTTGGACTGTAGCCTTTATCAAATTCTGAGGGAATTGTCCTTGTGTTTTATATGTTTACAAACATGACTTTGAATTGCCTTGGCTTTGGGATGTTCCCAGGGCACTAAAAGAATCACTATAGTGCCTGGTTATGAGCCATAAAACTGGTATTGTGTGACCTGTCTTGATGCTTCATTTTGTTTAGAGTCGACGTCTTCTCCAAACCAAATACAAGAGCGAATAACGACACGTGGTATGTAGCTCATGGCATGTTATGACCAGTTGTTGTTGTTGACACTTGGTTTTTGATTAAACCTGTCTGTCCTTGTGAATGACGCACATCACCAAAAGTTAAAGGTAAGGAAAGGGGCAACTCTTAAAACATAAAAAGAAACATCTACTCACTTGTCATCAGTTGCATATTGATTCCTATAGGAAGAATAAGACAAAAATTTTTAATTTCCATACATAAAAGCACACAAATATTGCATTTGATGAAATAAAACAAGTCATTCAAATATGACTGATAGACAGACAGACAGGTTTAATCAAAAACCAAGTGTCAACAACAACAACTGGTCATAACATGCCATGAGCTACATACCACGTGTCGTTATTCGCTCTTGTATTTGGTTTGGAGAAGACGTCGACTCTAAACAAAATGAAGCATCAAGACAGGTCACACAATACCAGTTTTATGGCTCATAACCAGGCACTATAGTGATTCTTTTAGTGCCCTGGGAACATCCCAAAGCCAAGGCAATTCAAAGTCATGTTTGTAAACATATAAAACACAAGGACAATTCCCTCAGAATTTGATAAAGGCTACAGTCCAAGCGTTTAAATTCACCAAAATCCAATTCTGAGAGCACAAAATAGCAAGGTCTACAGTGACTGAATGGAAAGAAAGATCCCACGCAAAGATGAGCTCACATGGCCTGTTCACAAGCTCACCTTTATCAAGTCTTATTAATGGTACCAGTTTACTGGCCGTGATGTGCCCCTGCAAAAAATCAAGCGGGGTGGCGATTTTGGTGTCCTTACAGGAATGTGCATTTTCTGTATATGACCATGCACAGAACAACCAACTCCAGAAAGCCACAAGTAAAAATTATGTTTACGTTCTTTGAAAGAAAAAATGGTACTCAATGAGTAGAAAGGGGGCATCTATTGCAACGAGGGTGCTGAAATCCAATCATTACAATACAGTACATGTAAACAAGTAACGCAATTAAAATGTTATTAATAAAGATAACAGCTTGTCAAACACAGCAAACAAAAAAAAATGAGGGCAAACCTACTTAAAATTTCCTGAAGTTCTTCCACCACATCTTTTCTTTCCATATCTTCTAACAGTGGAATCAAATCCACAATTTTCCTGTGTCCTATTTCCTTAATTAATGTTTTTACTGGATCATTTGTACTTCCTAGATACTTGATATAATCATTGGTATATCCCAATTTATCAGCCAATCTTCTATAGTCGTTTCCAAGGACGTCTCTGGGTTGTAAGTAAACAACCAGTCTTTTTTGTCCTTCACTGGATATATCCTTGAGTTTTTTTTCTCTGTCTACTGAGGTCATATCGCCAGAGTTGATATCTACACAGGTTACATCTACAAATTTCAAAACATAATAAAATAACAGTCAGTTCAATACTCTTTAAAATGTTAAGAGGATCTCTAGCTGTTTCTTGTTTAATTACTTTCTTTTCACCTGTCGACTTTCACTATATATTAATTATTTTGCTCAAACCCTATGCTTATTCTCAAAGTGACTTCAAAGCTGACTGCTGTCTTTTTGCCAATAAACTTATGCCCAATCCCATTCTGGTTTATAACTACTCCGAAGAACCTCTTAGTCTTACTTTAAAGATGAGTCTGAAGGGATAAAATGGGAACTTAGATTTGTTTATTTCTCCACCTGGTACTATGGACACTAAGGGCGCGTTCGTTTGGGATCAATCCAGAATAAGAAGAATTGGAATATTGCTAGTAAGCGTTTGTTTGGGAACGCACCCTAAGACAGTGAATCACAAACCAAAAAATGAAAATGTAACTTCGACTTAGGTAAAATTTAGGCTTAGGCTCGGAAATAGTATTTACACCTCCCCTCCCTTCTGCCCCCCTGCTTCTTTATTTTTTTCAGGATCATCTGATCAATTCCACCCTGTGTCCAATATATTGCCACCAAGATTCAGACCAATAAGATAGTAATTATAACATAACCCTCCAAAAAAGTCTGTTATTCATAACCTTTGAAATCTGTCTCAATATTTCCCATAAAAAAAGTATGGGAGTGCTTGTCATACCTTTTTAGGGGTTAAAAAAGCAGCTTTGGTACCTGTTAGAGTGTTCAGACTGAAAAGGTCCACAGTTGGAGCTATTGCAGTATTTTTTAAAGTTTTGAGCTGAAAGTTATAAAAGAAGATTGTCATAGTGTTTTAACTCTTAGGGGTGAAAATGCCACACCCTCAAAATGGCATCTTGGTACTTCTTAGGTGTTCTTTCCAAAATTTCTGATAACACCCCTGTTCTTAGTCTTATCCCCCCCCCCCTCCCAGGACAGTGATACAGTTGAGCCTTGTGTCGTCAAATACAAATCATTTTCCCTTGGATGTGCTTTTCATTAATTTATGATCAGCCATGTTGAACTGTTTGTTCATCATTTCCCTTGAGAGCTTGAGGTAGTAGAGTTAAACTGCATTCCCTGTTTTTGTTTTATTTCCAAAGAGGATGGAAGCATCCAAAAAAGGAAGGTTCCAGACTTTTAAAGACAAGACATTCAAGATGTGGAGAAAGAGACGGCGACGTCAAGCTCTTGATAAAAAGAGTGGAGTAAAGGAAACCCTGAATTCACAACTGTCACCCCTTTCAGCATCTGAGGATAGTGAAATGTCTAACTGTGAGAACACTTTCTTGGATCTACCTAAACCACAGTTTGATCAAACTATAGGTACCTCTATAAAAAAACAGAGCTCGACCACTTCAGGTCAGTGGGGTAAACACAGTTTGGATTTGTCAAACATTTCCTTCATATTTCAATCTTAATATAAAATGTTTTGGAAAAGAGATGAAAATGGTACATCGAGGATCATGGATGGTCAAGAATGGGAAATATTGAGACAGATTTCAAAGGTTATGAATAACAGACTTTTTTGGAGGGTTATGTTATAATTACTATCTTATTGGTCTGAATCTTGGTGGCAATATATTGGACACAGGGTGGAATTGATCAGATGATCCTGAAAAAAATAAAGAAGCAGGGGGCAGAAGGGAGGGGAGGTGTAAATACTATTTCCGAGCCTAAGCCTAAATTTTACCTAAGTCCAAGTTACATTTTCATTTTTTGGTTTGTGATTCACTGTCTTAGGGTGCGTTCCCAAACAAACGCTTACTAGCAATATTCCAATTCTTCTTATTCTGGATTGATCCCAAACGAACGCGCCCTTAGTGTCCATAGTACCAGGTGGAGAAATAAACAAATCTAAGTTCCCATTTTATCCCTTCAGACTCATCTTTAAAGTAAGACTAAGAGGTTCTTCGGAGTAGTTATAAACCAGAATGGGATTGGGCATAAGTTTATTGGCAAAAAGACAGCAGTCAGCTTTGAAGTCACTTTGAGAATAAGCATAGGGTTTGAGCAAAATAATTAATATATAGTGAAAGTCGACAGGTGAAAAGAAAGTAATTAAACAAGAAACAGCTAGAGATCCTCTTAACATTTTAAAGAGTATTGAACTGACTGTTATTTTATTATGTTTTGAAATTTGTAGATGTAACCTGTGTAGATATCAACTCTGGCGATATGACCTCAGTAGACAGAGAAAAAAAACTCAAGGATATATCCAGTGAAGGACAAAAAAGACTGGTTGTTTACTTACAACCCAGAGACGTCCTTGGAAACGACTATAGAAGATTGGCTGATAAATTGGGATATACCAATGATTATATCAAGTATCTAGGAAGTACAAATGATCCAGTAAAAACATTAATTAAGGAAATAGGACACAGGAAAATTGTGGATTTGATTCCACTGTTAGAAGATATGGAAAGAAAAGATGTGGTGGAAGAACTTCAGGAAATTTTAAGTAGGTTTGCCCTCATTTTTTTTTGTTTGCTGTGTTTGACAAGCTGTTATCTTTATTAATAACATTTTAATTGCGTTACTTGTTTACATGTACTGTATTGTAATGATTGGATTTCAGCACCCTCGTTGCAATAGATGCCCCCTTTCTACTCATTGAGTACCATTTTTTCTTTCAAAGAACGTAAACATAATTTTTACTTGTGGCTTTCTGGAGTTGGTTGTTCTGTGCATGGTCATATACAGAAAATGCACATTCCTGTAAGGACACCAAAATCGCCACCCCGCTTGATTTTTGCAGGGGCACATCACGGCCAGTAAACTGGTACCATTAATAAGACTTGATAAAGGTGAGCTTGTGAACAGGCCATGTGAGCTCATCTTTGCGTGGGATCTTTCTTTCCATTCAGTCACTGTAGACCTTGCTATTTTGTGCTCTCAGAATTGGATTTTGGTGAATTTAAACGCTTGGACTGTAGCCTTTATCAAATTCTGAGGGAATTGTCCTTGTGTTTTATATGTTTACAAACATGACTTTGAATTGCCTTGGCTTTGGGATGTTCCCAGGGCACTAAAAGAATCACTATAGTGCCTGGTTATGAGCCATAAAACTGGTATTGTGTGACCTGTCTTGATGCTTCATTTTGTTTAGAGTCGACGTCTTCTCCAAACCAAATACAAGAGCGAATAACGACACGTGGTATGTAGCTCATGGCATGTTATGACCAGTTGTTGTTGTTGACACTTGGTTTTTGATTAAACCTGTCTGTCTGTCTATCAGTCATATTTGAATGACTTGTTTTATTTCATCAAATGCAATATTTGTGTGCTTTTATGTATGGAAATTAAAAATTTTTGTCTTATTCTTCCTATAGGAATCAATATGCAACTGATGACAAGTGAGTAGATGTTTCTTTTTATGTTTTAAGAGTTGCCCCTTTCCTTACCTTTAACTTTTGGTGATGTGCGTCATTCACAAGGACAGAATATCGTAAGCCAAAGATCCAAATGAATAACATGGGTTGAATAGTGCGTAGCGTTAAAACGAACTCGGCAAGAATTCTCAACTACAATTCACATCAGTATTTATTGATATAGATCAAAGTTCCACAGATAAGTCACGCGCCAGGACGAAGATAAAATTAAACCATGTGCTGTAAGCTTAGCCCTAAATCGTATGGTGTAAACGGTATGCTGGTTCGAACTGAAATACAATAACAAAAATAGAAGCTAACTTTACTACTGCATCTTGGCACAGAAGATAAAACAATACAAATGTATATATGATGAAACTAACAACTTGCTATAAATTTGTAGCATCTCAGAAACACAATACTGTGATAAACTAGCACAAAACTCTGAGAAAAGAGTAATGCTATACAAGACTAGACTTGGACATAAATAGTGACGAAAAGAATTGTGAAAGATAAATGCTTAACCCAGCGATAAAGGTGTACTAAAAGTCGAATATAAAGACGACTGACCGACTTATAATGTGATAAAGGACTATACTAAACTGAAGCGAAAAACAAACGGAAAACCAAAACTATCCTTAACTGAAAACAAAGGAAATACGTTACTCACTTTGGTTTGCACACGCACTAAACTTGACTTGATAGAATAGATAACCACAAGTGTAGAGAGAAATCTATAGTCCAACACCGAGTAGAAATTGGTGTAGCAAAGTGTACACTAGAACTGAACTAATCAAGGAATACCTCATGGTTTTACCTAATCAGAGAACATGTATGCAAAACCTAGCGGCTATGACTATTTCCCTAACGGACATAGCAGCTGAGGGCTGGTCAACCGTGGTAGATTAAATAAGTGAGTAAGACTTTGTTTGAAAGTGACAACTACTTGATAATATCTTTGGTATAGTAAGTTCTAGGGACAAGAACTAAATAAACGTCACGTTTCAAAACCAACAATAAGTAGTTAGGTTTTTAGCTTTTGTAACCAAAAAAATGCTCTCTTGTATTCCCTGTGTTTAAGTACATCCTTATTAAATTCACTGTGGGTGCATAATGTTCAGTATTTTTCATTGGTATAAACCACTGTACTTTCAACGTACATAACCTTTAAGAGTTTTAAAAGCCATAGGAATTGTGAAGTTTGTAAATGTGTAATAAGATATAACTTCTGTTCAATGATTTTAGTCAGTGCAGACATTAGTGCACACAGACTTCATCTTGCCACACCCAGTATCTCTTGGATCTTTATTGATCAGATCAGTGGAAACCATTTAGATCCTAAAAATAGGCTGAAATGCATTTGGGGAACAAGGCCAGTTGAAGGCAAATTCTTGTCTGTGAGATGGCGTTGAGCCTAGCCTGTGTGGCAGGCAGGATTCATGAGTGATTGATTTGTGGTGGCAGAGCCACCATTTTATTCTCACATGGGAAAGGAATTCGTGAATTCCTGCTTGTTACATTTCGAATGTTTTATGGTTGCCACTTTACTGGCAATCACAGAGTGAGCTGTAAAATAAATCTTTAGGACAAAACTTTTGGAAAGGATATTATTGTTAACTAAAGGTAGTACGAACAGGTCCGATGGGTCCAAAATTGGCCAATATTTAAAGGCTTAATCAACTTTTTGTGAATTCCAGATAACACTTCTTTAAGGTTATGTTTACTGCAGAATACGAATTTGAAGTAAAAAAAATCAATTTCCCGCCAAAAAGGTGTGAAATTAACACCTAAAAATGTCACTCAAAATCAGTAATTTATTAATATCTCCCTGGTTTTTCTTTTAAAACCTTTCCGCTTTACAATATTTAAAAATTGCAAATAAAAGAGTCGTGTTGGACTTAGCCACCGCCCAAATCTCAGTCATACAAGAGATAATTAAACACCTCTAGACCAGTCAGGTAACATACTGTAATATCGATTGGAAGCAACAATACATGGAGGCTAAGTTGGGGACCATAGCTCCATTAATGTTTGTTTACTCTGCCAAATTTCAGTTGCTTTCAGTCAAAGCTCTAAGAAAAACCTAGTCTGCTATGTTTACTTGCTCTTTCAGATGTTGCATTGCTTTATGGGACACTCATTTCGTGGAAAAATGACGTATTTTAAGCGTGTTTGGCATCGCTGAGTCAAAACAATGGGGGGCTCCCTAGCAATGACAATAACAATGATATTGCATAGCATAATGTCAGTGGACACAATGTGTGATCAGACAAGTTGTTTTCTACAGTCTGGAAAGTAGTTTTTGGTGTTCAAAGAGGCTGGTAGAAAAAGTAATGCATGCGGTAGAAATACGTAAATAATACAAAAGACTGTAATTAAAAGAACAACTCCTTTTCGGAACGCCAAGAATGTATCCACAAAATCCGTATCCGTCGTGCCTGGTGTAGGAAGACTGGGCACAAAATGGATTATCAAATAGGGGAGTTTTTGAGTTTAGCAGTAGTGGGAATGAAAATGGTATTCGCCATTTTGAATGTGTTCTTTCATGTTTTGGTGCACTAGCGATGAAGGTACGCCAAGGAGTCAAGAACGAACAGACCAAGAACAGCCAATGTTAACCAACACTCCCAATTCATGACAAATTACAACAAGTGTTTATTCAAACTGTTTTTATTTGTGTGGAAGGCGTTGTCTCCATCTTTGAATACATCATCCTTCAACTAGTGCTAGTCCCTTTCTGAATAGTTATAACTCATTCCATTCCAACTCATTCCATTCCAACTCATTCCATTCCAACTCATTCTATACCAACAACATGAGAAAAATATGAAAAGAAAAGGAAGATGACTGGACGTGGATTTCGAAGAGAGTGGCTATTAGAGTTTGTTATTGATTATGGCAAGTAAAAAATATGCTTCCTTCAATTCTGGAAAATATACTTTTGCTGTGGAAAGTAAATTTTTAAGCATACTTTCCATAGTGGAAAGTTACTTCAAAAGTAAGTGTCGAGCCCTGATTGGGTGGGGGTATGCTGCCCACTTCCAAAAACCTCTCACCCAATTTATGAACAAAATCTGGGATTTTTGCTACTCTATTTGACCTTGCTAACAATTCGATACTATATTTACGACTGTTGTGGCTGGCAAGGTCACCCTAAACATAAGTTATGAAGGGCTTTTGCTGACGGTCTCATTGATTATTTTTTTCCAAGAGGGCACAGTAACGAATCCTGCAATCTGATTGGTTCTTACCGCGGTCCGGATTTTCCTATCTCTGACCACGGTCACGGTAACGGCGGGAAACAGTGCGGGTGAAATTGTCATGTTCAGCTAGGTTTCGTGAATGAACTAGCGGTAATCGTCGATCTTTTCCCTTTTTACACTTCCATGGACGATTAATAATCAATGGAAGTTTACCTCCGCTCACTTTTAAATAGCAAGGAAGGTCACTGTAAGTAGATTCAATTGAGTATTTTGTAGCTCTGAGAGTTTGTGTGGTTGGTTGTAGCTCGACGTTGTAATGGCGCGTAATTCTGTGTTTTTCACCGCACAATTTTAAGCTAAAAGAAGTCAAATGCAGTCGAGTTTAGCCTCTCTGATAGTTGCTGTATTTAAGAGAAATTCTGTACAATATACTTAACGAATTTTCTCGCTTTCTGCTACTCAATTTACGGTAAAAAGGTCTGATTTCGAGTGATTCGCAACGACTGATAGAAATTGTGCTTGTAGTGCAACTTCAGTCAAACTTTGCGAGAAATTTCACTATCGGGAAAACACTTTTGGAGAACTTAACTGTTGAATTAGATGCAACTAACATAAAGCAATTCAAAATAAATCTGTTGATACATCTTTCTTTGGGTAGTGTCTGAGTTTACTCGCTCATTTGTTCGTTAGATTTTTTACGATGGTTTGTAGACGGCACGTAAACCAATTCAATAACAAAGTTGTGTAAACCCGATTGTAAGCCAAATTATCGCAGGAAAAAAATAAATAAGTTATTTGCCGGCTTAGGGTCGGTCTGTATAGTGAAAAACTGTGACCTCGGGCTTGAAAATGCTGCCCTCGGCCTGCGGCCTCGGGCAGCAATTTCAAGACCTCGGTCACAGTTTTTCACTATACGGACCTCCCAGCCGGCAAATAACATATAGTAATCATTAAAAAGTAGCTTCTTCTAAGAAACATACCCAATTCAAAACTAGAGTACCAAAACCATACCCTATTTGAGACTAATCTTAACCCTACCTGGAATGACCAACACCTGACAGAAGCCAATAGCGCACTTTGACTGAGACCTTATGTGTTTCAAAACACTAAGAGAATTAAGTAAGTAAAGTATCTGAGAACAAAATGGCCAAAATTGATGCTAAAGGGCTGAAAAACCCTACCCTTTGGGTTTGCACATACCTATATAGACCATAGAAGGAAGTCACTTCCCCCCGGGATCATGGTATCCTTGAGCATTGAAATCTCGAATTTTTTCTCTGATACCCTGTAACCTTGCAACAGGCCCAAACCCATAAGACACTTAAAAGTGTGCCTTCAGAACCCAAACCACCACCAACTATGATATAACCTTCTCCAGGAAAACATTTTGAGAAGGCTGACCTAGAAGATTTACTTGATTTTCTAACTTAGATCATGCCAAAGTCACATACCGGCATACATATAGGACTTACTTAGGGGTTGAAACTGAATTAAAAATCCCTGATATCATACACTAAAACTGAGTTTAATACAACATTCCACCATTATGCATATGATTTTCTTTGTTGTATCTTGCTGGTAATGAGTTTGAGTAACATCTTTGGTTATGATTATTAATAGTTAATGTAACATCACACTATTTTCCCTCCAGCTTATGAACACTATGATGCATTCATTTGTTTTGGTGAGAATGATCGACAATTTGTTGACTTGCTGACCAAAAAGATGGAAGGTCAACCTTACCAGTTACATCTTTGTTTGAGTGAGCGGGACTTTCTGCCAGGTGGCTGCATTTATGACATAACTGCTGAGGCCATTGAAAGGTGTTCAAAGTTTGTAGTTATCTTGTCGAAACATTTTGATGACAGTGATGGGGCACGCTATGAATCACAGATTGCAATGAGTCTTTCACCAGGTTTGTTAGTTAATGCACATTATATAATAAGTCAAATTCTTCTTGACTTGCCTTTTTGATTGGCTCTTACTTATGATGTACGGGAGGACAGACACAAAGATGATGTAATTAACATTTTATTTTTTGTTTCTTTGTCATATAATACAGATATAGATTCCATGTCGCCATACATCTTTTCATTAATATATCACATAAGACATTACAATGTGGTGAGGATACCAGTGACACGCTAGCCTAACTCTAGCTTGTGTGCCACTGATGTTCTTACCACATCTTGACATCATCTGTGATCTACCATTAAACAGACACACAACAACATGGAATCTATATGTTAAATTAAGGAATGGACAATGGCTTAACTGACCAATCGTTTTCAATGGACCAGACTTATAACATTTCACTCGACTCTGAAGATGACTTCCGCTCAGGGTGTTGGAAGGTCAGTCACCAACAACAGTTCTTTTCAGAGCTACACTCACCTGGACGATCACACAATACGAACTACTGATACTCCTGGGTTCAAACCATTTACTATGTTATGTTCACTTGGACGACAGAGCAAACGACTTGCAAACAACTACATCAGTTCGGTAAGCACTGTCAGACGAATACGCCAACAACTCTGGTTCAACCACCGCTGCAAAGACCACGGTCTTGTTCTGGCCAGACTTAGACTTAAGTCTCCGTTGAACACACAAGAGGCCATCCAGATCGTCAAATCCACCTGCAGACGTCTGGTCAGAGTGCGGATAAATGACTGTCACAGAAGACTCAACTACTGCAACAATAAGCTACAACTTACAAGAACTTGACAAACTTAAACAACTGTTACCGACTTACTTACTTGGACCTCAAACCGACCAATTTGACTAACAAAAGATGGATTGAAACTTACCAATGACTGATGACAAACTTTATACGAGTCTTTCAGCCAATAACATCATGGCTTAACTGACCAATCGTTTTCAACGGACCAGACTTACAACATCATTGACTGACAAACACTATTCACTTAACTCTGAAGATGACTTCTGCTCAGGTTGTCGAAATGTCAGTCACCAACAACAGTTCTTTTGAGAACTACACTCACCTGGACGATCACACGATATGAACTATTTCAGATCAATGCATACAAAATTTAAAGGTATTCATAACTATTCCAGTAGCATCGAGACTTTGGTTATTAAACAATTACCAGTGTTTTTAACTCATTCGTGCGCGCATGCGCAAGAATGAGTTATAGCGATGTTGGGGCTTCATCCGGGAATTTGCGTGGACTTTTTAATCGGCGTGGACGGAAATTAAATGTCTATTAATTTATGCAGAAGTTAACCGGAAGTAAAGGTGGGGAGGAAACAAGGCAAGGGGGTTCGAACCTCGGCGTTACTTCGGTGGCTGGATTTCAAGGCAAACTTGCTATCCACTTGGCCATCTCAACATTCCTGCGTTGAGAGGCGTTAAGAAACGATATTTATAGTTGGGGTGTTACCGCTGGCCATATATGAGAACAACATCAGCCTGAACCCCCACAACACATGTTCTTGTATGTGGGTTTTTACTGTATCGCGACGAGAATTTGCGCTCACGGGCAAACTCATAATAACAACATATCGTCCATAACATAGCATAACATAACATGACTTTATTTAACCTCGAATTTAAGGTCCATACATACATAAACGTTTAGATCGACAATCAAGTCGCACACACGGTGGAACAAAGGTCTAATTTACTTATTCGTTAGTGCAGTTATACTAAGGCTGGACTTTTGCCAGCCGTGAAGTGAATTAAATGAGCATTATCAGAGCACTGCATGAGCGTTGTATGTGCACTGAAACATAAGATTTACGTGTAGTGAGTGATAATAAAGTCAGCGTACAATTCATTTGCAGTTTATAGTTTTATACGAACTTTTCACAATGAGCTGTTTTCTATTTTCTGTCAAAGAAAGACTGTTTGTGATTAATTAATCGGTAATGGTTTTGTCAGTAGTATAAGCAATACAAAATGTTATTGATAACAGGTATACTGGAAGGTTAAAACAACAAATTAATTTCCGGTGAGGTAATTAGCGTTGCAGAAGGTCTTTTTTAATTTCAGAGAGAAACGATAACAATCTGCTGTTTTCACGTTTGCGTAAGTTGTTGTGGTAGGTGAAACATGTCCTTTGCGGCGTTCCTTTACAATTTGTAGGATCAGCGGACTGCCTTTAATTTCATCTTTTTATAAAAGGGAAGATTTTGAGTGGGGATTGTGCTTTTAATGTCCGCTTTTAATCGAAGATTTAGCGGTGGAGTTTGGTTCATTCAGGATAAATTTGCTTTCACGGGCAACCTCGTAATAAAAACCGGTCATACGGCCGGGTCATATGGTCAGTACAAAATGCAGACTGCAGACCGAGTACAAAATTCAGACTTAAGATACAAGATGCAGACTGCAGAACGAGTACAAAATGCAGACTAGGTTCAAAATGC
>JAHPZR010020434.1:0-25154 GCA_019787425.1 Platygyra sinensis | reverse complement strand
GGAAACGCCTAGAGCTAAGGAGTTGTCTTAATTGAGCTTATTTCACCCTCACCAATGCGAGATGGCGGGGGCGTAAAACCTTGATATCAATAGTCCAAGAGCTTGACAGCCTGATCTGCCTAATCAGCCATGACAGCTCACAGCGAACAATCAAATTGTTTTTATAATAGGCGAATTCCAAGGGCATTTCTACCTTCCAGCAACCCATTTTAGCCACCAAAGAACGATTCTTATAGCATTAACGAAAGTGCAGTAATACTTTTTATCAATGAAAGTCTTCCGAATTAAGTTTACGTTTTTCGTGCAATCTATCGGTATGCTTGTTTTCGTTGTTCTAAAGACCTAGATCGTTCTGGGCAACTGATCATGAATAGAATAAAACCTTTATTGTGCGCTATTTTGTACAGCCAGTTAATAAACAAGTCGGCCAAGGGTGGCACCTCTGACATTCATTGCGGAAATCCAGTGAAGAACTATTTAATATAATGTTGAACTAGCCGCAGAAAATCCCGAGTTTGGGTATTTTAAATACGCAACTTTTAATCTACTAAGCCAAATTAGATTGCTGTTTTTCCCAATTAATATGCAACTATGAGAACAGTCATTCAGTACGCACTTTGCCCTCTGAACTCGCTTTACTAGAGTTAAGTTCAACTCACTGAAAAAATTACGAGTAGCTCAACCAATAAAACTGTAGAAATTACATGCACACATATCAAGACTGGCATTCGTCGCGAAAGAGCAACCAAACTGAATTTATCGTTCAAGTTTATATGTTTCACCGATCGATTCAGTGAGGTCCGTACTAACAAGTTAAAACCAAGCGGAAAACAAAATACCCAATATTATTCGTGGCTGTGCAAATGCTACTCACTTATATTTTGTACAAAAAATGCCACTTTAGATATTCGCAATTTTTTAATTTCGTCGGTGAGGGATTTACCACACAGGGCTGAAAGAGACGGGTAGATTCTCGTTTATCGTCGCCCTTGCATTGTCCCTTTGTTGTCGAATGAATTGGTCCACTCTTCATTCCGAGCTATACATGCCTTGGGAAGTTTGGAGAATAGTCAAATACAAGCATAGTTCTCTTTAAATCCCCAAACAAAGGAGCTGTCTTAAGCTTCGTTTGCGCTCTCCAATGTGAGGTCAGGCGTGCAACATTTGAATGGTAACAGTCGAATAGCTTGACGGGCCTGTCTGCCTAATCAACCTTCACTTGTACTCATTAAAAACCGAAAACGAATTAAATAGAATTCTAATTACATTTCTGCTTTCACAACATCCATTTGCACCACCTAATAATAATAATTCTTATCAGAAGCCTGTTCTTATGGCAATAAAGAAAGCGCACTTATAGCTTTATTAATGAGACTCTTCCGAATAAAAGTTTGGATCTTCTTATATATTTACGGTGTTTTAAAATTCCTCAATTGTTCTTGGCAACTGACTAAACAAGTCGGCTAAGCATGACAAGCTTCCACATTCACTGCAAGGAAATGAAGCCACCAGGCCTATATCTACATTATAAAACCAGGCGTTGGAGTGTTTTAAATACGCGAATAGATAATAGATTGCCCTATTGTATTCTCTGTGTTTGTCGGATTAATATGAAATCCCAGATTGGAATTCTCAGTATCCAGATTAATTTACTCTAGCCCAACAGACCATGGACAAAGGTTTGACTTGAACGCAGCTAGTACAACTTCGCGCGCCACACTTGCTTTACTGACGTTCAAATCGCTGATAAATTAAGAGTAGCTGATGCGATTGAATTGTAGCAATTGCATTAGGACATCTCTAGACTGTCATTCATTGCAAAAGATCAACTAAAGGAATTTACGTCACGTCACTGAAAACGCTGTAGGAGTGGCCGGCTTTTGGTGATATTAATTCGGAACTTGCGAAGCAAAAATGTTTAATGTTGAATGTATTTTGTGGTCGATGGGCTTAGCTATAACATCCATCGCCCTCACAATATGGCCTCGCTGCCTCCCATTTAAATGACTTTAAAAAGCTTTGCTTCGTAGATATCTTAAACGCCCTTCGTGTTGGTAACGGCGAGTCTCTTTGTTTGTCGGTGATAAATATGCGATCCTCAGTAAACAGTTCAAGAATTTACAATGAAAGAAGTTAAAAACTTCGTAAGCTGCGTGGCACTTGTTATTACAATAAAAAATGAAGGTTAAAAATGTTTCTAGAAGTGCCAAAATTAGAGTAAATGTCCAAACGTTTCCGGACTTGCCCTTCATCAGTGGAATGTTCGTTATCAAGAATTCAAGAGTTCAAGAATTTACCTTGTAAAAAGCAACAAAAACTGAGCAAAAAGTCATTTCGAAGTTTAGATCACTATAAATAAGATTTGCTGAACTTTATAAGGCGAGCGAGTATGGTTCATGTTTTGGAACTTACCTCAAATGGCTGAAGAAAACGAACTAATTCCTTGATCGCTTTAACGTTGCTTTCTTCAACTTAACTTCTCCAACTCATTACAGTACGCTTACTGAAATATGGGGCCACCCAGACAATGAAAACCAATCAGATGGCAGAACTGAAACAATAGATTCTAACAATTTCAAATCCAGCCAATCAAATGTCGAGTACAAAATAATGAAATCTAAAACTTGTCCAATGTTATGCTTGCACGATTACTGTGTCGCTTGTCAAGCTCAAACCGTTATTACTTTCGCGTGCTTGAATTATATGCGGCGCTTTCTATGGAGTAGCTAGTTGGTTGGTGTAGAAAACACATGAAAAGAAAAGCTGCGTAAGAGTCTCACTCATAAAAAATATATCGCCAGGGTGTGTGGTCATAGTTAATTAGTTTAATTATTGCCGCGTGTGTTTACATGTAAAAGAAACCATCCAAAAGGTCTCAGAGTTGAAAAGGTTCCTATGGGGCCGTTTTTTGTTTTTGCCTGAGTGATTTTACACGCGGAGGCTTTGAAAGTACGACGCGGAAAAAAAATTCGTTTGTATCCTCGATTATTTGAATAAACTGATAAAAAAGAAAAAGAGCTCAAACTCCGAAATGTACTGCTGCTGAGACTAGACAGTGAACGCGATAGTTTTTCCGAGAACTGAGTGGTGACTTTCACGGTCAGCTGCACTAACAACAAGCTAAAGCTAGGACAGCTATACAAAAGGTATTTAGTGAAGATCTTTTCAACTTTTCCCTCGGTGTAGGTTTTTGAGGCACAAAAGGTTAAAAGGAAGACGGGAAGATTTTCGCTTATCGTCGACTCTTGTCTTTCTATCAGTCGAAAGAACTGGATTATTATTCAATCGAGTTATGCAAGCCCTTGGATGTTTAGAAAATACTAGAAAGGTAAGCATTGTTCTCGGAAACGCCTCGAGCTAAGGAGTTGTCTCAAGCTTCTTTCACCCTCACCAATGTGAGATGGGGCGTAAAACATTGATATGGTAATAGTCCAAGAGCTTTACAAGCTTATCTGCCTAATCAACCATTATAACACTGGCAGCGAATAGCCAATTGTTTTGGGCGAATTCCCAGGGCATTTCTGCTTTCACAGCATCCATTTTTACTATCAAAGGACGATTATTTCAGCAATAACGAAAGTGCAGTAATAGTTTTTATTAACGAAAGTCTTCCGAATTAAGGTTTACGTTTTTCGTGCAGTCTGTCGGTATATTTGTTTTCGTTGTTGTAAAGGCCTCGAGAGATTGTTCTGGGCAACTGATCATGAATAGAATAAAACTTTTATTGTGCGCTATTTTGTACAGCCAGTTAATAAACAAGTCGGCCAAGGGTGGCATCTCTGACATTCACTGCGGAAATCCAGTGAAGAACTATTTAATTTAATGTTGAACTAGCCGCAGAAAATTCCGAGTTTACGTGTTTTAAAGTTTGGGTGGAGTTTTAAATACGCAACTTTTAGTCTACTAAGCCAAATTAGATTGCTGTTATTCCTAATTAATATGCAATTATGAGAACAGTCATTCAGTACGCACTTTGCCCTCTGAACTCGCTTTACTAGAGTTAAGTTCAACTCCCTGAAAAAATTACGAGTAGCTCAACCAATAAAATTGTAGAAATTGCATGCACATATGTCAAGACTGGCATTCATCGCGAAAGAGCAACCAAACTGAATTTATCGTTCAAGCTTATATGTTTCACCGATCGATTCAGTGAGGTCCGTACTAACAAGTTAAAACCAGGCGGAAAAAAAAATACCCAATATTATTCGTGGCTGTGCAAATGCTACTCACTTATATTTTGTACAAAAAATGCCACTTTAGATATTCGCAATTTTTTCGTCGGTGAGGGATTTACCACACAGGGCTGAAAGGAAGACGGGTAGATTCTCGCTTATCGTCGCCCTTGCATTGTCCCTTTGTTATCGAATGAATTATCCGAGCTATACATGCCTTGGGAAGTTTGGAGAATAGTCAAATACAAGCATAGTTCTCTTTAAATCCTCAAACAAAGGAGCTGTCTTAAGCTACATACATACATACATACATACATACATACATACATACATACATACATACATACATACATACATACATACATACATAATTTATTTGATGAAGCTTCGTTTGCACTCTCCAATGTGAGGTCAGGCGTGCAACATTTGTATTGTAACAGTCGAATAGCTTAACGAGCTTGTCTGCCGCCTAATCAACCTTCACTTGCACTCATTAAAAACCGAAAACGAATTAAATAGAATTCTAATTACATTTCTGCTTTCACAACATCCATTTGTACCACCTAATAATAATAATTCTTATCAGAAGCCTGTTCTTATGGCGATAAAGAAAGCGCACTTATAGCTTTATTAACGAGACTCTTCCGAATAAAAGTTTGGATCTTCTTATATATTTACGGTGTTTTAAAATTCCTCAATTGTTCTTGGCAACAGACTAAATGACAAGTCGGCTAAGCATGACAAGCTTTCACATTCACTGCAAGGAACTGAAGCCACCAGGCCTATATCTACATTCTAAAACCAGGCGTTTCAGTGTTTTAAATACGCGAATAGATAATAGATTGCCTTATTGTATTCTCTGTGTTTGCCGGATTAATATGCAATCCGAGATTGGAATTCTCAGTATCCAGATTAATTTACTCTAGTGCAACAGACCATGGACAAAAGTTTGACTTGAACGCAGTTAATACAACTTCGCGCGCCACACCGTGCTTTACTGACGTTCAAATCGCTGATAAATTAAGAGTAGCTGATGCGATTAAATTGTAGCAATTGCATTAGGACATCTCTAGACTGTCATTCCTTGCAAAAGCGCAACTAAAGGAATTTACGTCACGTCACTGAAAACGCTGTAGGAGTGGCCGACTTTTGGTGATATCAATTCGGAACTTGCAAAGCAAAAATGTTTAATGTTGAATGTATTTTGTGGTCGATTGGCTTAGCTATAACATCCATCGCCCTCGCAACTTGGCCTCGCTGCCTCCCATTTAAATGACTTTAAGAAACTTTGCTTCGAAGATATCTTAAACGCCCTTCGTGTTGGTAACGGTGAGTCTCTTTGTTTGCGGTGATAAATATGCGATCCTCAGTAAACAGTTCAAGAATTTATCTTGTAAAGAGCAACAAAAACTGAGCAAAAAGTCATTTGGAAGTTTAGATCACTATAAATAAGGTTTACTGAACTTTATAAGGCGAGCGAGTATGGTTCATGTTTTGGAACTTACCTCAAATGGCTGAAGAAAACGAACTAATTCCTTGATCGCTTTAACGTTGCTTTCTTCAACTTAACTTCTCCAACTCATTACAGTACGCTTACTGAAATATGGGGCCACCCAGACAATGAAAACCAATCAGATGGCAGAACTGAAACAATAGATTCTAACAATTTCAAATCCAGCCAATCAAATGTCGAGTACAAAACAATGAAATCTAAAACTTGTCCAATGTTATGCTTGCACGATTACTGTGTCGCTTGTCAAGCTCAAATCGATATTACTTTCGCGTGCTTGAATTATATGCTACGCTTTCTACTGTTTCTATGGAGTAGCTAGTTGGTTGGTGTAGAAAAAGCTGCGTAAGAGTCTCACTCATAAAAAATATATCGCCAGGGTGTGTGGTCATAGTTAATTAGTTTAGTTAGTTCCCCTCTATTAACCATAGTGTGGTGTAGGGTTTATTGTCGCGTCTGTTTACATGTAAAAGAAACCATTCAAAAGGTCTCAGAGTTGAAAAGGTTCCTATGGCGCCGTCTTTTGTTTTTGCGTGAGTGATTTTACACGCGGAGGCTTTGAAAGTACGACGCGGAAAAAAATTCGTTTGAATTCTTGATTATTTCAATAAACTGGTAAAAAAGAAAGGGAGCTCAAACTCCGAAATGTACTGCTGCTGAGACAGTGAACGCGATAGTTTTTCCGAGAACTGAGTGGTGACTTTCACGGTCAGCTGCATTAACAACAAGCTAAAGCTAGGACAGCTACAAAAGGTATTTAGTGAAGATCTTTTCAACTTTTCCGTCGGTGTGGGTTTTTGAGGCGCAAAAGGTTAAAAGGAAGACGGGAAGGCGGGAAGATCTTCGCTTATCGTCGACCCTTGTCTTTTTATTGTCGAAAGAACTGGATTTTTATTCAATCAAGTTATGCAAGCCCTTGGATGTTTAGAAAATACTAGAAAGGTAAGCATTGTTCTCGGAAACGCCTCGAGCTAAGGAGTTGTCTCAAGCTTCTTTCACCCTCACCAATGTGAGATGGGGCGTAAAACATTGATATGGTAATAGTCCAAGAGCTTTACAAGCTTATCTGCCTAATCAACCATTATAACACTGGCAGCGAATAGCCAATTGTTTTGGGCGAATTCCAAGGGCATTCCAGCCTTCAAAGCATCCATTTTTACTACCAAAGGACGATTATTTCAGCAATAACGAAAGTGCAGTAATAGTTTTTATTAACGAAAGTCTTCCGAATTAAGGTTTACGTTTTTCGTGCAGTCTATCGGTATACTTGTTTTCGTTGTTATAAAGGCCTCTAGAGATTGTTCTGGGCAACTGATCATGAATAGAATAAAACTTTTATTGTTTGCTATTTTGTACAGCCAGTTAATAAACAAGTCGGCCAGGGATGGCAATCTCTGACATTCACCGCGAAAAGCCAGTGAAAAACTATTTACATTGTTGAACTGACTAGCCGCAGAAAAGCCCGAATTCGGGTGTTTTAAATACACAACTTTTAGTTTACTAAAATGACTGAAATAGATTGCTCTGCTCCCCAATTAATATGTAAATATGAGAACAGTCATTCAGTGTAACTTTGCCCCCTGAACTCGCTTTACTAGAGTACAAATCGCTGACAAATTACGAGTAGCATTGCTGATAAGATTGTACAAATTGTATTAACACATCTCAAGACTGACACTTATTGCAAAAGAGCAAGCGAAGGAATTGATGAGACGTCATGGAAAACGCTGTAGGTGTGGCCGAGTTTGCGTGTTAGAATCGGAACTTTCAAAGTAAAAATGTCTGTAGTGGTCGGAGTGCTTAGCTCTACTGGCTTTTTCTTAGGAATGCTACTTAATCTGAAAGAAATTAATAAATCAAATCAACCGAATAAGCTCAATAAAATCCCAGCTTACGGGTGCAAACCTTTTGGCTAAGTTCAAGCATGACCGAAGAGTAGAACTATGGTCTGACTAGAAAGTAAACAAAGAGAGCCTCGCGACCTCCTGATTTCAGGTCCAGCGCCATAACCTCTCGGCCACACCACCTCCTACCGTTTAGAATCTATCTTGCACAAAAACAAAAACTGAGGGAATACTAATAAATTGAGTTCATTCTCAATAAGATTTGCCGAGTTTTATTAGGCGAGTGAGTCTGTTTGAAGAATTAAAACTTACCTCAAATGGCTGAAGCAAACAAACTAATTTAGGGCGTGTCTTCTTGATCGCTTCGTTTAACTAAACTCTTCAAATGCAATACTGATAATTTATGAAGTTTAAACAAGGGAAATCGTGACCGTAACGATTTTATACTGTGAGTGTTCATTGTATCGCTGCATCAACTCAAGTGTGTCTGTTTCACCGCTCAATTCGGTGAAGTCCGTACTATGAACAAATCAGAACCAGGCGTAGGAAAACTTTGCTAGCATTATTTGTTGCTGAGCAAGTTTTACGCTCAAAAATATGCTTTAGAGAAGATGTTTATAAATTTTTCGTCAGTGTGGGTTTTCGAGCCACAGAAGGCTAAATGGAAGCTGGGAAGATGTTCGCTTATAATCGACCCCTTGTCGTTTTATTATCGAAAGAACTGGATTATTATTCAATCGAGTTATGCACGCCCTTGCATGCTTGGAGAATATACTCGAAAGGTAAGCATTGTTCTCGGAAACGCCTCGAGCTAAGGAGTTAATTGTCTCAAGCTTCTTTCACCCTCACCAGTGTGAGATCGGCCGTGAAACATTTATTTACAATTTGACCCGTAGCCCGAAAGGGCGGTAATAGTCCAAGAGCTTCACAGGCTTATCTGCCTAATCAACCATTTAAAACCTGACAGTGAATAATCAAACTGTTTTAGGTGAATTCCAAGGGCATTTCTGCCTTCACAGCATCCATTCTTACCATACTGTGACGATTATTATAGCATTAACGAAAGTGCATGCAGTAATAGTTTTTATCAATGAAAGTCTTACGTACAGTCTATCGGTACACTTGTTTTCGTCGTTCTAAAGGCCCAGATTGTTCTGGGCCGTTGAACTGATCATGAAAAGAATAAAACTTAAATTGTGTGCTGTTTTGCACAGCCAGTTAATAAACAAGTCGGCCAAGGATGGCAATCTCTGACATTCACTGCGAAAACCCAGTGAAAAATATAATGTTGAACTAGCCGCATAAAATTACGAGTTTGGGTGTTTCAAATGCGCCACAAGCTACGCTGCTGACTTGTATGTCATAAAAATATGCTTAAGTGAAGATCTTTTCAACTTTTCCGTCAGTGTGGGTTTTTGAGCCACAGAGGGCTAAAAGGAAAACGGGAAGATTTTCGCTTATCGTCGACCCTTGTCGTTTTATTATCGAAAGAACTGGATTATTACTCATTCGAGTTATGCATGCCCTTGCATGCTTGGAGAATATACTCGAAAGGTGAGCATTATTCTCGGAAACGCCTCGATCTAAGCTGTCTTAAGCTTCTTTCACCCTCTCCGATGTGAGATGGGGCGTAAAACATTGATATGGTAAATAGTCCAAGAGCTTGACAGTCTTATCTGCCTAATCAACCATTTAAAACCTGACGGTAAATAATCAAATGTTTTTGGCGAATTCCAAAAGCATTTCTGCCATCACATCATCCATTTCATCACCAAAGAACGATTCTTATAGCATTAACGCCGAAAGTGCAGTAATGATTTTTATCAATGATAATCTTCCGAATTAAAGTTGACATTTTTCGTGCAGTCTATCTATATGCTTGTTTTCGTTGTTCTAAAGGCCTAGATTGTTCTGGGCAACTGGTCATGAAAAGAATAAAACTTTTATTGTGTGATATTTTGCACAGACAGTCGGCCAAGCACGTACGTAAAAAATTCGTTTTCTGCTACCCATTTTTTTTTCGTTCTTTTTATCTGTGTTGAAAAAGACGGACGCGAAAATGTAAGGGTTACCATGAAGTGAGATGTCTAATAAGATTGCGTGCTTTTTTATCGTATATTTAATACAGGGGTACTCCCCATAAAAGCCTATGCGGGAAGGCTCCCCCCAGAAAGGTGAACCTTCCACAGGTTTCTCGTATACAAAAGAGTAGGAATTTCGCAATTTAAGGGAAGTCATTTGGTTATTTAACCTATTATTGCGACATTTCGAGCAGTCCCGCTTCTAGCTATGGCTTAATTTATTAAGCACTTCATGAAAATGGCAAGATAATTTTTTTGGCGATTTATTCATAATAGGGGACAGTTATGAAAGCATGTGATTCGTTTTCCTTTTTTCCACTAAATAAAGGTGTAAGAAAAGGCTATCTGTCAAAATAGTACAGAAAACGGTAATGGTTGGACATTGGGAGAGCCTCCCTATATAAGACTCTGTAGGCTATCCCCCTTCAGCTTTCCAGCCTGTGGAAAAAACCAACCCTCCACCGCGAAAGCGACTTCAGACAAGAAAAGCAGGAAATGAAAACTGAACCAACTGTAATGCTCTCTATTATAGATTTATTCCCAGCTATGTCCCACTACAATTTTTTTATGATTATTTTGCATTTTATAAATTCCAGGCTGAACTTCAGAGAACTTCTGCTTTATTGTGTCATGTCCACGGACCAGGCTTGAAGACGGTTCATTTATTGTCCGGCTGCCTGAACTCTGGCTTGCCGTGTTTCCGAGCCTTCGCCAGCAGGGCCCTCCCAGCCAGTTGTTGCTAAAACAGAAGAGACAACATGTGAGGTATTACATGAAGATCATTTGATTGACAGCAAAATTGAATATACGTACCGCATTTACTCGATTAAGGCGGGGGTACACGTGAATAGGAGTGAAATTTGAAGCACTATTAAAAGGAAATTGTTAGGATTAAAATGGGTTGGAAACACTACCAGACAGTTGACCACCCTAAGTGAGAGCCCCAGGTTGATAGGGGACTGTTTGGTATCACTCTTCACTCTCTGTTTGGTATCCGTCCACTAATTGTTCACTTCAAATTTCAATTTTCCAAATCCATCAAATCTTCAATATTTCATATTTTCCTCAATTTAACCTATTCTTTGAGAAAAAATACCTCTTTCCCAAAATGTCCAAAAATCACCCAAAAAATTACACAAAACTGCCAAACGGTTGTTATGGTTATTCTAGAGATTTAGCGTTGTTTGAAACGTGACCGAGATATTGGCGGAAAGGCCGTGTTAAGCGACGTCAAAACAGCCTTCATGTGTACCCCCCCTTAAACCCCCGCGGCGTTTATTAAATATTGTGCAATTCGTGTGCGGCGTTTATTTCTAATTAAATTTATCTCTTGCATACAATAGTCTGGTGATAGCATTGAAAGAGCATATGAAGTCTAGTATACTCAATTCGGAACTGAAAAACATTGTTATCAATGAAAGCAATTTCCAAAAACTTGTTACATGTAAAATAAAGGAAAATAATTTTCAGTAGGCTTACTCAAACTTGATTATTAGTGCCTTTGCTTTTTGAGTTTATAATTCGAATAAACGCCGAATCATGTTGCAGCGTTATGGGAGACGCGGTGGCCTCATGGCTAGTGCACTCGTTTCCGGATCGAGCGGTCCGGGTTCGAGCCCTGGCCGGGGACATTATGTTGTGTTCTTGCGCACTTAACTTTCACATTGCGTCTCTCCACCCAGGTGTATAAATGGGTACCGGCGAATTAAATGCTGGGGGTAACCCTGCGATGGTCTAGCATCCCATCCAGGGGGAGTAGACATACTCCTAGTCACTTCATGCTAAGGAAACCGGGATAAGCTCCGGCCTGATGGGCCACTTGGCTCGTATACAGACTTAACCTTACCATCATGTTGCAGCGTTTACTCAAGGATAGCGTTTATTAATATTTCTGCTCCGAAAATAATGCGGCGTTTATTCGTGGTCGGCGATGGTTAATCGAGTAAACAAAGTTCTTTGCTGTCTCTGGGTATGAAAAACATTTTGAAACGAAATAATTTCTTTAAAAACTAAGGACATCATGATAATCATTTGATTTCTCTGCCATGTAGAGACGTCCCAAATACACAAACCAAAATGGACTGGTAATTTGTAATTTTTTAATTTGAAAACAAAAATAAATGTATGTATGTATGTAAATGTATGACCGGTGCATTTTGGTGCAAGAATTTGGAACAGTATTCCTCAAAATATCCATTCCTTTTCTTTCTTTTCTTTATCTCCTCCTATTGAATTACTTTATGTATAAGTGTCCTCTGCCTGCCTCGACTAGCTGAGCTATATGCGAGCAGAGGATATTTCTGTGAGAGAATAAATGGATAAATTTAAAAAAAACAATATTTATCCGGTGTAATGTTGACGGAAACACTTGATGCGTTTTCAGAATGAGAGCGGACAACACCGTCGGGTCTTCCTTACGTAGGCGAAGTTGAGCCCCGGTGTAGTGTGAACAGAAACATTTGATGCCTGCGTATTCAGAGTGAAAACACTTTTTGGAATTCCTCCGGTGTAGTGTGAACGAGGCATCAGGGTTGTCGTGAATAAGGGATTAAGGAATATTAACAAAACCACTGTAAACACGGTAACGCCAACGACAACAGGAAACGTCGCTTAAGGCTGTCGAACACTAGCCGATTTTCTGTCGTAGAATTGCAAACTTTTGTCGGGGTCAAATCGGGTCAAAATTTGTCGGGACATTATCTTGCCGCACACTAGCGATTTTTTGCCGCGACTAACCGCGTTTAGGCTTGGGGCCGAGTCATCCAAATAAAGGTGGCGCCTACTCGGCAAAAATTGACAATTCCTCATTGGTTGAGTTACGCGCGAGCCCCGACAAATAGTCTTGGTCCAGCGCACACTAGCCGACAAGGCCCGACAAGACGTTTTGAGATCTAACACTAGGGAGTTTAAGAAAACCACGACGGCAACGACAACGGGAACGTCGCTAAACAAAAGATTTAATGTGCAGAATAATAGCTGTGCACGTGCGTTATAAATCTTTGTACATTTCTTTGCCGTCCTCTGCTAAAACAACAACGTGAAATCACGAATTCTGCGTTGTCTGGAGAACTTGAACTACGACGGTTAATTTTTTTAAATTCTATTTGAAATCTATTGCGGTGTCCCAGATTCAGTTTCGCGATAGCTTTGACAGTGATAAATAATGTAAATGACTTAAGAGTATCCCGAGATTCATAGGTAAAATGTAAATTCACTTTTAATCGGCGTTGTCTTCGGCGTCGCCTTAGTAGCTTCTTAAACTCCCTACTGTCAGATATCGCCGGATAAAATAATAATAATAAAGAGCTTTATTTAACCAGGGAGCACCTTCAGCAATCTTTTCTCCCAGGTGTCCCTGACACAAATAAATACAATACTCAAATAAATGTGCAATGTACACAAATAAATATAAACATGCACTTGTCGCAGGTTCGTCTGAATTCATCCACACACTAGCCGACAAGTGAAGATTTTTTGTCGGCTGACAGCGTTTAATTCGAAAGGAGATACGAAAAGATTTAATGAGCAGAACAATGGCTGTACAAGTGCGTTATAATTCTTGGTACATTTCTTTGTCGTTCTCTGCAAAACAACAACGTGGATTGTTATCAGGCCTCTCAACTCAAATATGTTCGCCCTATTGGAGGAAAACGCGTCAAGTGTCGTGGATCAAAAATCACTGATTTCCTAGGGCGGACGAAGCTCACTAAATCATTTTACAGTTGTGTGCTTAGTTACCTGGCCATGAATGCAAGCGAGGCTGGAGGTGACCTTGTTTTGATACAGACCTCTCAGCTTTTCTTATGTAAATGCAAACTGGTTAGCATAAGAACAACTTGATTTGCACAATAGACCCGTTGCATAAATGGCGCCTAAATTTGAATAACAATACTTGGTACATCCTTAGCCTCACGTTCATGTTTCAAGACAAAGGAAATTTCACAGGAGTCTGAGGCTATGGATGTACCAAGTATTGTTATTCAAATTTAGACGCCATTTATGCAAAGGGTCTATAAAAGCAGTGAGGTCTGTATTCAAACAAGGTCAACTCCAGCCTCGCTGCCATTCAGGGGCCAGGTCACCAAGCTGAGAACTGTAAAATGGTCTATTCCTAGGGAAACAACAACATGAACTTTCGACTCGCACGTGACCAGGTCGTGCTCCTTGAAACTGCGGCAAATTTGTGAGTCAGCCGGCGTAAAGCTAACGATTTCTTCGCAGCTGTTTCTAGTTTTGAGTTGGGAGGTATAACAAAACACTTGATGACTGGGCCCACGGGAAACAAGGAGTGTTTCCTCGAGCTCGGTGTCGCCGAAGGCTGTTCTGACGTCGCTTAACACGGCCCTTCTGCCAATATCTCGGTCACGTTTCAACCAATGCTAAATCCCTATGCTTATAACCATAACCACCGTTTGGCAGTTTTGTGCAAATTTTTGGGTGAGGATAGGTTAAATTGAGGAAAATATGAAATACTGATGATTTGATGGTTTTGGGGGAAAATTGAAATTTGAAGTGAAGAATTAGTAGCCGGATACTAAACAGTCCCCTACCACCATAAGGCTCTCATTTGGGGGGTCAACTTTCTGGTAATGTTTTCAACCCATTTTAATTCTTACAAATCCCTTTTAATAATACTCAAATTTCACTCCTATTCACGTGTACCCCACCTTAAATTAGAAAAACACGACTTGGACGGCAAGGAGGGCGTCACCCAACAAAAGGTTTAATGAGCAATAGCTGTGCACGTGCGTTTTGAATCTTGGTACATTTATTTGCCGTCCTCTTCAAATTAACAACGTGAATTGACTAAGTTCTACGTATTTTGGAGAACGCAAACCGCAATGGCTAATTTTTCGTATCTTCCTTTCGAATTAAACGCTGTCGGTGCATGTTTAGCCTGAGCAAGTTTTCAGACCGACAGGTCTACTGAACCGATGTACACAGCTGCGACATTCAGAGGTAAACTATATAAATACATTTTTTACAAGGCTTCGTCCCCGCCGTCGCCGTCTTCATTGCTAAAAACCCTCTCTTTAGAAGGTTTAAAAATCTTCGACGGTAACGCCAAGGGCAAAGTCGATTAAAAAATGATATGATATTTTCCTCACGCATATCGCGATACTCTTACGTCATTTACTTTTTTTTCACTGTTCAAAACTATCAAGGAACTGAATCTTGGACACAGCGATCGATTTGAAATAGAAATTCAAAAAATTAAGTGTTGTTGTTCATGTTCTTCAGACAACACAGAATTCGGTCAATGCACGAGAGGACGACAAAGAAATGTACCGAGAATTATAACGCGCGTGCACAGCCATTGTTCTGCTCATTAAATCTTTTGCTTAGCGACTTTCCCGTTGTTCCGTGGTGGTTTTCTTCAACTCCCTAATGTTAACCAGAAGGAGACAAACGCGCGTTTTATAAATGAGAAGGCGCCGTCGTTTTTCTTTAACTCGTGACTGTTATCTCAATAGAAATATACGCAGCTAAAGCACTATCAAGCCACAATGTGATATTTGCTTTTTGTGAGAGATAAGTGAGCCAGAAAGGTAACAAATCATTTGTTGCGAATCATACTTCAAAGTTCTAGATACGCAGTTTGAAAACCAAATCAACAGAATATAATTTCTCAGGGAAAAGAACATTTACAACATATTATTTGCGCCACTATTAACAGTGAAATATATGAACACGAGCCTCTCTCCAACGAAACCTTCGGGGAAACACCAAGGGAAAAAAACAAATAATTATTTTTAGAACTTACTTCGTACTCTCCTTTTCGTCTAATTTTTCCTGGTATGTCTCCTCCTCCTCCAGCCGTGAAAGCTTCACTCAGAAGGGTAAAAGATACCACAATAAGTACAAGAACAAAAACCAGGAGAGCTTTGACATTCATCTTAGTTTCAGCTGCGCTGTGTTTCGTGGGTAGACTTGAAATAGGTCCTGACTTCTGTCTAAACTTTGTTGAATTCAAAAAAGGCAGCCTTTTATACCCTACCCTGCGGCAGAATTTTTTTCCCTTCTGCTCGGTAAGAGAACAGAGGGAACCCGCAGCTCGCGACTTCTCAATAGGCCACGTACAATACATGGCTCCGAGGCCTGCGGGTCACAATAGCAAATTTTTTAATTAGTTTCTCTTGTCTTTGAATTCCCAAAAGAGACTTGGATGCAAGAAAACAACACCAAATATAGAAGTTTGTCCCGAAAGCCTCGGAGCCATGTTAGAATATTTAACAAGAGCCCTTTTCAAGGCTAGTTTTTTCATTTGCATTAAAATGTAATCCAGATTGACACTGAAATAAAGTCATTATTACTATTATTATCATTATCATTATCATTATCATTATCATTATCATTATCATTATCATTATCATTATCATTATCATTATCATTATCATTATCACTATCATTACATTATCATTATCATTATCATTATCATTATTATTATCATCCAACGTGGATGCGAGGTAATTCAGGCTAAAACTACAAAATAGCCCGAAATTGCCTCACATACATCCTAGATTTCATTGTAATGCAAATGTGCATAGTTAACCGTGAAAAGGGCTTTTATTGAATGAGGCTGAGTAGGTTATGAAGAGTTCTGCAGATCAAGGAGGGTGTTATCCACAGAGGCCGAAGGCAGAGGTGGATAACACTTTATTATTCATTCAAAATACTTCCCCGTTCTTAAAGGAGTTCTGCCATTTCGCTCTTTGTTTTTTCCGCTCCCCAAAACTAACACAAATTCCTCCCCAGGGTTTTTCGGTCAACGGTTCAATAATCTGCCGCAGGCTGTACTTTTGACGTCATTTCGCCGACCTCATCACAAGCCTCTGAGGAAGCCGAAGAGGCGAATTTTAAAGCAATTTTTTCGTTCTTCACTGGTCTCTCGGCCGCCGAAGCACACGTATTTGGAATGAAACTTATTGGGTTTTATGGAACTTTTTTTTATCGCGATTCGGGACTTTTCTTCTTGAGGAGAAAGCGATTTGTGGAGTGACGTCTGGCCAGCGATATATGGAGTGGTCCGCCTGCCTTTCCATTCTTTTAGAAGGAGGAGTAACGGTTTCAAACAGGACTTCACTAAACGGCGTCAGAATGGCTCTTAAATCGGCACAAGAGATAAATTCGCGACACCTTTAAGGTGCATTTGCAGTACGCCAGAAATAACATTTAATCAATAACAACAATATATTTTTATTAACTCACACTTAAACTAATTACAGAGGATCATTATATACATCACTGATAGGTTAATTAAAGAGATCAAGTGCAATGGAAGAAGTTGGCATGGTTGAGTTCCTGCCAATCACAGCTGAACGGCTTGCCGATCTTCAGGAGAAAACTGATCAGGATTAATCTCTGCAGAAGCTGAAACATGTCATCAAGGTTGGTTGACCTCATGAGAAAGAAGAGGTACCAACGGAAATCAGGAACCACTTCCACTTTAAAGAGGAACTTACCATTCAAGATGATATGGTATTCGTCCCTACAGCGCTTAGACCCCTGATAGTAAAGAAAGCCCGTTTAAGTCACATTGGTATAGAAGGTTGTTTGCGAAAAGCAGGTGATGTGCTATTTTGGCCTGGTATGTCAGCTGAAATGAAGGACTCCGTGGCAAATGCCATACATGTAACAGCTACCAGAAGAACCAGCAGAAAGAGCCTCTTATACCTCATGATCCTCCCAAACGCCCTTGGTCACATGTAGCAGTAGACCTCTTCACTTTCAATAACAAAGAATGGCTCATCATTGAAGACTATTGGTCAGATTACTTTAAGCGGAATCAACTACCTACCACCAATGGGAGCACCGTCATCACCTCCTTCAAGAGTCAGTTTGCATGCCCTGACATATTGGACACGCTTTATAGTGACAATGGGTCGCAGTTTTCGTCAAGAGAGCTCCAAGAATTTGCATCAGATTGGCAACTTGACCTCCAAACGTCATCACCCCATTACCCCCATCTTGCCAATCTTGATTGGCGCAATACGCCATCAGCTAGCATTGGAACTTCGCCAATTCAAAGATTGCATGTTTGGGAGACGAACAAAGACACTACTGCAGACGGCTGGAAAACTGCTCCAACCTAAAATCGTGGAAAGTACTGAGGAGAAGTTAAAAGAATGAAAGTCGACGGAATCAAGAACACTACAATAGAGAGGCAAGAGAATTAGTTGACCTGCAATCAGATCACGTCGTGCGCGTGAGGCCATTACCGACTGACAGAGAAATATTGTGGAAGAACTTAACTGTAATCAAGCAAGTTGCACTTCGTTCTTTATATGACGTAGATCTACGAGGCAAAGTGTACAGAAGAAACCGAAGGCACATGTGAAGACACGAAAAGCATCACCACCAAAAGTTCGAACCAGTTATGTCGTTATCCACTGAAGAGATGCAACCACTGACCTCAGAGGAGGCTCACAATAGCTCCGAGCCGCTTGAGCAGGCCCAATGCTCTGTCCCTGTGCCCTCTGAAGCCTTAGAATACCTGTGACGTGTACCAGATCTGAAAGAACTGTTCGTTTGCCGAAACGCTTTCAGGACCATATTAAGGTTTCAGGGCATATTAAGATGTTTCAAACTGTGTTGTCTTTTTTTATAATTTATCGAGTCTTTTGTTGCTTATTTTTGAAGAGAGGAGAGATGTGACAATATGCGTGATATTATGTTGCAATACTGCTGAGTTAGAGTGCGGACTCACAAGCAATGTAGTTCTCCTGCGGCCAATGCGGTCCACATGGCCGACATTAAAGTCGAGTTGAGTTTGTACTATTCTTGTCGTTCCTGGAAGTCATACGGATCATCACAGGTACATTTTATTCACTAAATACAGGTATACGAAAAGGTTACTTGTCAAAACATTAATAGCATACAAAAGGGTAATGGGTTGGACCTGGGGGGAGCCTCCCCATATATAAATTACTTTTTTTACGATAACTGCAGAAATTCACGGCGCGCTTCATTGGCTAATTTTTATTGTCCATATGCGGGCATACACATGAATTTAAAATTCATGCGACGCGTCAGCAAGCGAGAGCCGGCAATTCGACAATTTGTTATCGTAAAAAACAAATTGATGTCAGTTTTTAATGTGTCTGTCCTGTTATTGATATGAATTTCGTCATAACATTGTCAAGTAGTCTGCGGATCCACTCGGCTATCGCCTCGTGGATCCACAGCTACTTTGACAATGTGATGACGAAATTCATGATCAATAACAGGACAGACGCATAAAAAACTGACGTCAATTTGTTAAGTAGACTATCCCTCTTTAGCTTTCTAGCCTGTGAAAAAAAAAGTAGCATCCCACCGCGAAACCGGTTTCAAACAAGAAAAGCAGGAAATGAAAAACCGAAAGTAATGCCCTCTATTATAGATTTATTCCTAGCTTCTTTCCACTGCATTTTGATATAATTGTTGAGGCTAAATCATTCTACACTACTAGCTTATGAATATTTTCCATTGTATAAATTCCTGGCTGAACGTCAGAAAACTTCTGCTTTATTGTGTCATAGATCACTCTGGAGTTTATTGAGGGGTTCATTCAGCGTCCCGCTCCCTGAACACTCGCTTGCCGTATTTCTGCCCTTAGCCGACAGGGGCCTCCCAGCCAGTTGTTGCTAAAATAGAGGAGACAACTTGTGAGGTATTACGTAAACATCATTTGATTGATAGCAAGACTCGATATACATACCGTATTTAATATAGTAAATAAGGTACTTTGCGTCTCTCAGGGAACGTCCACACACGTTGGAAAAATGTGAAAACGCATCCTAATTTATACAGCTAGGCCTACTATCCACACATATCCGTCACGAAAACAAAGCTTTTCAAAAACGCTCTTCACACCAAAGGAATCTGAAAACTGAGGCAGACTTTGTGTTTCAGTGTGGGTGGAAAACATTTTAAGGACGTTCGCGCTAATTGTTTCCTGCGCATCCTTACTGCGCACGCAAATTCACATGCCACGTCATGCATGAGCGCGCGCGCTAAGTCATAAAATAAACAAATAATAGGCATATGGCCATTGCTAGAGCTTTGGTCTGCATTTAACGATCTTAACGTACGGTGACCCCGATTTTTCTTTTATTGATCATTTTCTCTACTGATTTTCTAAGTTTAGGGAAAAATAAAGAAAATCTATCGACTAAAAACTTTGAATTTTTGGCAAAATGCACCATCGAATTCCGTTCTTCTTTGCTCCTTTTGCATCTGTTCGGCGGTTTTCAAGTGCCTCTTAAAGGGTTAAATTTAGTGAAAACGTTAGTAATATTTGGAACTATTTACACAACAGACCCACTTTCTTCAAAAATGTGACAAGATTGTTTGTCTCCGTTGAACTCATCTTCGATATTTTTAAATATAAACCCTGTAACCGTGCTCAATTATATAAGACAATTTTTCGAAATCAGTATAGCTTACCACGACGCTTTATCTCTGAAGCGAAGACGGTGACCCCCAATTTTTTTTGCATGTCTGGCCTAAGTTACTCATTATCTGCCTGTAGTAAAAATTAAAAAACTTCTATCGACCGGAAAATTTTCGCGCGAACGTCCTTAAAACGAAGCTCTTTGAAAACTAAGACGTCACGATAATTATGTGATTTTCCTGCCAGAGATGTCTCCAAATACAAATACAAAGTAGCTGGTGATTGCTGCGTTGCCTAATTTCTTATGTGTACTGTAGGCGTAAACATTTGATGCGTTTTCTCAAATTCCCTCATGTTAACCAGACGGAGACATACGTGTGTTTTACAAATGAGAAGACGCTGTCGTTTTTCTTGAACTCGTGACTGTTATCTCAATAGAAATATACGCAGCTAAAGCCACAATCTAGTATTAGTTTCTTAACATGTTTAAATGCTTTCATCTGAGGGAGATAAGAGTGACAGAAAGACAACAAATCTTTTGTTGCGAATTATACAGGAAAGTTCTAGATATGTTTGAAAACCAAGTCAACAGAATTAAACGTTTACAATATATTACTTGCGCCACTAATAACAGTGAAATACATGAGAATCCATCCAATGAAACATTCGAGGAAACACCGAGGAAAAACAAACAATTATTTTAAAACTTACTTCATACTCTCGTTTCTTTGCATTTTTTTTCTCTTTCCTTCTCCTCTAGCCGTGAAAGCTTCACTTTCTGTCGCAAAGGACACCACGATGAGTACAAGAACAAAAACCAGGAGAGCTTTGGCATTCATCTTAGTTTCTACTCAGCTCCGTTTCGTGGGTAGACTTGAAATAAGTTCCGACTTCTGTCTAAAATGTGTTGAATTCTTAAAAGACCACCTTTTATACCCTACCCTAACGTTCGATATATCAATATATATATTCTGAAATGGCTTCGAGGCTTTCGGGTCAAAATTGCATTTTTTTTAAGTTTCTTTTGTCTTTCAATTCACAAAAGAGACTTGGATACAAAGAAAACAACACCAAATATAGAAGTTTGTCCTGAAAGCCTCGGAGCCATGTTAGAAATTGACTGATATATCTAACGTGGCATATTGACGACAACAACAACAACCTTTATTCACACTACTCAGGTACATGTAGAAGAAAAAAACAAGTAAAGAACAAGTATAGAAAACAAAATAATAGAAGATATATAATTATATTTACAATTTTTCAATTAGTGTGCAACAGCCAAAGCCGCAAAGCTTTCGAATTGGCTGCTGCTTACTTACTTAACAAACAAAGAAGCCTAAGCCGTGTATTACACTGTGATAAACACGATGGTCATTTGAGAACACGAGAGAAATGTAGAAAACACGAGCCGCAGGCGAGTGTTTTCTACATTTCTCGAGTGTCCTCAAATGACTATCGTGTTTTATCACAGTGTAATACACGGCATAGGCTTCTTCATTTGCTTCAAAATAGAGATTTTACACGCGCAAAACAATAAAACACGCTTTTTCTATGTTTTATACTCTGATAAAACATGGGTTTTTGACCAATCAGAGCGCGCGCAGGGTCCTATCGATATTTTAAAGTTAAAAAAATTACCCTTGGAGGCGTATCTAGTGTTGTATATACTTGTGCAAGCTAGAGGCTGTTCTGTTAAATCATGAAACAGTGAAGGAATAGTAGAGGACTTGTTAAATATCTTATGTGTGAGTACGTATGTACTCAGCTTAACAATGTTATCAAATTTAAGAATATCAAGAAGTTTATAGAAAACTTGAGATGACTCTCCACTATCAGCAAGAAACATACAACGAATATTTTTGGATACCTTGTTTTTAACACGGGTTATTTGATCTTCCCAATTCAATTGTTGGTTTATATAAACACCAAGGTACTTAATACAAGGCTTCTGCCCAAAATTTAAAATATTTATAGAAGAAACATTTTTTACTTGATGATTTACTGTATCAAATGCTTTTCAGAAATTTAAGAACAGGCCACAACAATAAAAAAATCGCTGTCAGTAGAGACCTTCAGATTATCAGTGATCTCCGTAATCGCTTGCTCAGTGGAATCGTTTTTCCTATAGCCAAAATACATCATGCTTATCAAGATATTGAATTAGCTGATCATAAATGACTCGTTCCGAGGCCTCACTGAAAGGAGACAGTGTAGCTACTGGCCGGTTAATTACTAGGATCAGACAAAGTTCCACTTTTAAAAACAGACGTCAAATACATCAGGCACTATGCCTGTAGAGATTGACTTATTAAAACTGTATGCAAATGGCTTGGAGAGGGTCTTAGAGGCTAATCTAACCAATTTATTTGGAACATCCGATGATGATTTCTTATCATGTAAGCAAGAGAAAAAGTTAGCAAGCCACTCTTCTGTAACAGGAGACGGAAGAAACTAATGTATGTAAAGGAGAATGATTAATAAGCCCACATGGATCATCGTCAGTACTGTAAATAGCTTTTGCCAATTTCTTGTCGAGCATGCGCGAACCACGTCAGCATATCACCTGTATGTCCTTCTTTGTCACGCAAAACGTTTCCACGTAATCAAGTGTTTGCTCTTTTCCCGACATATTACTTTGATTCCGACTTTCCAACCGTTTATCTGTTAAAGAAGCAGCGGAAATTTCGTGAGATTTTACAAAGCACTGAGGACCCTGGGAGGAAGAGTCGGATTCTCTCCTCCGTTCTGCTCGGTCAGAGATCAGAGAGGACCTCTGCTCGGGAACGCGCGAGCACTTGATCAGCTGCCGTCCACTGAGTATGCTGAGGGCTGGACGAGGAAATGTTTGTCTCGAAATCAGGATAAACGGACCGAGCATCCTAACCGAGAGTCAAATAATTTCCTGTCTGGCCAGAGTTTAATCCGTCAACAAGCATTTTATCCGATATTACTGTGCATTCGTATGTTGACATCGGAAATAGTTCTGCATGCGACAGTTTGCCAGGATAGTAAAATCTGCCGTTAAAATGTTTTCTTTCATCATTTATTTTAAAGCAAGCAAACTGTAAAAAACTTTATTCAGTCATTTATTTTAACTGCCATGTCATTAATGCCTTAATTTCACCAGTTTTAGATTATGCAGATTTAATCTGAAGTAATAAGCATAATCTTGTTGTCATGGAAACCCTCCAACCTCCTCAGAAACATAAAACTTTAATATAAGGAAGATCAAAATCGCACGCGTGCAGTTTTAATTTGAAGTGCATTATCTCACATCGATAGTAAAATGTTTTACAAAACAACACTATGACCCAAATAGCTAGACACAGTAACTATTTACTGGCCAAACCAGAAAAAACAACTGCTCGCACTCTTCCTTTGTGAGTTGATGACCGTGAGAATAATGTCGTTCCTTCCATGTCCTTCGCTTCGCTGTACAGGGCTTGCGAAGTTGTTTAGACACACAAGAGTTTCTTATGACTTTAATTCCAGCTTGTTCGAAGACTACAGATAAAATCTCACCTTCGATTTCCTTCTTATTTGAATTAAGGCTTAAACAAATTAAATTTTCACTTAAGAGTGATTTCCAAGAATAGTCATATTGACTTCCGGCGCGCGCTGAGTGGTTGAAATGTGGCAATAGGCCCTTTGCAGGATCCAGTCACATGGTACGGAATAAATTATGCTAAGACACAAATAGCGCAGTGGGGCTTTCAAACCAAAAGAAAGTCGGGCTGGACTGGTAAGAGTTCTTTTGTTTTAGAAGTCCCACTGCGTTATTTGCGTCCCAGCGTAATTTATTCCGTACCATGTGACCGGAACCTGCAAAGGGCCTATTGACAAGCTAGGTTCTCGTGGGAGGCAGCCGTGACATAGAAAGATCCGCGCAGACTTCCCTTCTGATGTCCCCACCGTCTCTGTACTTTGGGAATAGGAACTTGTTCGCAGGCTAGACCTTTCAGTCCTTCAGATTTTCCTGTCTCCTTGTCAGTTCCCTGCCGACTTTTCCAGTGTCCCGAAATTCCGTTTCTGTATGTGATTGGGGTACCTTTTTTCACTAAATAAAGGTGTAAGAAACGACTACCTGTCAAAATAGTATACAAAAGGGTAATGGGTTGGACCTGGCGGGGAGCCTCCCCTTATATAACTTTGCAGATTATCCCTCTTTAGCTTTCTAGGAAAAAACTAGCACTCCACCGCGAAACCGGTTTCAAACAAGAAACGCAGGAGATGAAAACCGAGAGTAATGCTCTCTATTATAGATTTATTCCCAGCTTCTTTCCACTGCATTTTGATATAATTGTTGAGGCTAAATCATTCTACACTACTAGCTTATGGATATTTTCCATTGTATAAATTCCTGGCTGAGCTTCAGAAAACTTCTGCTTTATTGTGTCAAGTCAGACCAGTCTGAAGTTTATCGAGGAGGTTCATTCAGCGTCCCGCTGCCCGAACACTCGCTTGCCGTATTTCTGCGCCTTAGCCAACAGGGGCCTCCCAGCCAGTTGTTGCTAAAATAGAGGAGACAACTTGTGAGGTATTACGAAAACATCATTTGATTGACGGCAAGACTTGATATACATACCGTATTTAATGGAGTAAATAAGATACTTTGCGTCTCTCGGGGAACGTCCACACACTCCGGAAAAATGTGAAAACGCATCCTAATTTATACAGCTAGGCCTACTATCCACACATATCCGTCACGAAAACGAAGCTTTTCAAAAACGCTCTTCACACCAAAGGAATCTGAAAACTGAGGCAGACTTTGTGTATCAGGGAGGGAGGAAAACATTTTAAAACGAAGCTCTTTGAAAACTAAGACATCACGATAGTCATGTGATTTTCCTTTCAGAGATGTCCCCAAATACAAATACAGAATAGCTGGTGATTGCTGCGTTGCCTAATTTCTCTGGTGTACTGTGGACGTAAACATTTGATGCGTTTTCTTCAACTCCCTTATGCTAGACGCCGGCGCCGTCGTTTTTCTTTAACTCGTGACTGTTATCTCAATAGAAATATACGCAGCTAAAGCCACAATCTAGTATCAGTACTCGCTTAGCATGTTTAAATGCTTACAAATGACGGAGATAAGAGTGACAGAAAGATAACAAATCTTTTGTTGCGAATTATACAGGAAAGTTCAAGATATGTTTGAAAACCATGTCA
>JAHPZR010020433.1:0-24898 GCA_019787425.1 Platygyra sinensis | reverse complement strand
CAACCCATTTTAGCCACCAAAGAACGATTCTTATAGCATTAACGAAAGTGCAGTAATACTTTTTATCAATGAAAGTCTTCCGAATTAAGTTTACGTTTTTCGTGCAATCTATCGGTATGCTTGTTTTCGTTGTTCTAAAGACCTAGATCGTTCTGGGCAACTGATCATGAATAGAATAAAACCTTTATTGTGCGCTATTTTGTACAGCCAGTTAATAAACAAGTCGGCCAAGGGTGGCACCTCTGACATTCATTGCGGAAATCCAGTGAAGAACTATTTAATATAATGTTGAACTAGCCGCAGAAAATCCCGAGTTTGGGTATTTTAAATACGCAACTTTTAATCTACTAAGCCAAATTAGATTGCTGTTTTTCCCAATTAATATGCAACTATGAGAACAGTCATTCAGTACGCACTTTGCCCTCTGAACTCGCTTTACTAGAGTTAAGTTCAACTCACTGAAAAAATTACGAGTAGCTCAACCAATAAAACTGTAGAAATTACATGCACACATATCAAGACTGGCATTCGTCGCGAAAGAGCAACCAAACTGAATTTATCGTTCAAGTTTATATGTTTCACCGATCGATTCAGTGAGGTCCGTACTAACAAGTTAAAACCAAGCGGAAAACAAAATACCCAATATTATTCGTGGCTGTGCAAATGCTACTCACTTATATTTTGTACAAAAAATGCCACTTTAGATATTCGCAATTTTTTAATTTCGTCGGTGAGGGATTTACCACACAGGGCTGAAAGACGGGTAGATTCTCGTTTATCGTCGCCCTTGCATTGTCCCTTTGTTGTCGAATGAATTGGTCCACTCTTCATTCCGAGCTATACATGCCTTGGGAAGTTTGGAGAATAGTCAAATACAAGCATAGTTCTCTTTAAATCCCCAAACAAAGGAGCTGTCTTAAGCTTCGTTTGCGCTCTCCAATGTGAGGTCAGGCGTGCAACATTTGAATGGTAACAGTCGAATAGCTTGACGGGCCTGTCTGCCTAATCAACCTTCACTTGTACTCATTAAAAACCGAAAACGAATTAAATAGAATTCTAATTACATTTCTGCTTTCACAACATCCATTTGCACCACCTAATAATAATAATTCTTATCAGAAGCCTGTTCTTATGGCAATAAAGAAAGCGCACTTATAGCTTTATTAATGAGACTCTTCCGAATAAAAGTTTGGATCTTCTTATATATTTACGGTGTTTTAAAATTCCTCAATTGTTCTTGGCAACTGACTAAACAAGTCGGCTAAGCATGACAAGCTTCCACATTCACTGCAAGGAAATGAAGCCACCAGGCCTATATCTACATTATAAAACCAGGCGTTGGAGTGTTTTAAATACGCGAATAGATAATAGATTGCCCTATTGTATTCTCTGTGTTTGTCGGATTAATATGAAATCCCAGATTGGAATTCTCAGTATCCAGATTAATTTACTCTAGCCCAACAGACCATGGACAAAGGTTTGACTTGAACGCAGCTAGTACAACTTCGCGCGCCACACTTGCTTTACTGACGTTCAAATCGCTGATAAATTAAGAGTAGCTGATGCGATTGAATTGTAGCAATTGCATTAGGACATCTCTAGACTGTCATTCATTGCAAAAGATCAACTAAAGGAATTTACGTCACGTCACTGAAAACGCTGTAGGAGTGGCCGGCTTTTGGTGATATTAATTCGGAACTTGCGAAGCAAAAATGTTTAATGTTGAATGTATTTTGTGGTCGATGGGCTTAGCTATAACATCCATCGCCCTCACAATATGGCCTCGCTGCCTCCCATTTAAATGACTTTAAAAAGCTTTGCTTCGTAGATATCTTAAACGCCCTTCGTGTTGGTAACGGCGAGTCTCTTTGTTTGTCGGTGATAAATATGCGATCCTCAGTAAACAGTTCAAGAATTTACAATGAAAGAAGTTAAAAACTTCGTAAGCTGCGTGGCACTTGTTATTACAATAAAAAATGAAGGTTAAAAATGTTTCTAGAAGTGCCAAAATTAGAGTAAATGTCCAAACGTTTCCGGACTTGCCCTTCATCAGTGGAATGTTCGTTATCAAGAATTCAAGAGTTCAAGAATTTACCTTGTAAAAAGCAACAAAAACTGAGCAAAAAGTCATTTCGAAGTTTAGATCACTATAAATAAGATTTGCTGAACTTTATAAGGCGAGCGAGTATGGTTCATGTTTTGGAACTTACCTCAAATGGCTGAAGAAAACGAACTAATTCCTTGATCGCTTTAACGTTGCTTTCTTCAACTTAACTTCTCCAACTCATTACAGTACGCTTACTGAAATATGGGGCCACCCAGACAATGAAAACCAATCAGATGGCAGAACTGAAACAATAGATTCTAACAATTTCAAATCCAGCCAATCAAATGTCGAGTACAAAATAATGAAATCTAAAACTTGTCCAATGTTATGCTTGCACGATTACTGTGTCGCTTGTCAAGCTCAAACCGTTATTACTTTCGCGTGCTTGAATTATATGCGGCGCTTTCTATGGAGTAGCTAGTTGGTTGGTGTAGAAAACACATGAAAAGAAAAGCTGCGTAAGAGTCTCACTCATAAAAAATATATCGCCAGGGTGTGTGGTCATAGTTAATTAGTTTAATTATTGCCGCGTGTGTTTACATGTAAAAGAAACCATCCAAAAGGTCTCAGAGTTGAAAAGGTTCCTATGGGGCCGTTTTTTGTTTTTGCCTGAGTGATTTTACACGCGGAGGCTTTGAAAGTACGACGCGGAAAAAAAATTCGTTTGTATCCTCGATTATTTGAATAAACTGATAAAAAAGAAAAAGAGCTCAAACTCCGAAATGTACTGCTGCTGAGACTAGACAGTGAACGCGATAGTTTTTCCGAGAACTGAGTGGTGACTTTCACGGTCAGCTGCACTAACAACAAGCTAAAGCTAGGACAGCTATACAAAAGGTATTTAGTGAAGATCTTTTCAACTTTTCCCTCGGTGTAGGTTTTTGAGGCACAAAAGGTTAAAAGGAAGACGGGAAGATTTTCGCTTATCGTCGACTCTTGTCTTTCTATCAGTCGAAAGAACTGGATTATTATTCAATCGAGTTATGCAAGCCCTTGGATGTTTAGAAAATACTAGAAAGGTAAGCATTGTTCTCGGAAACGCCTCGAGCTAAGGAGTTGTCTCAAGCTTCTTTCACCCTCACCAATGTGAGATGGGGCGTAAAACATTGATATGGTAATAGTCCAAGAGCTTTACAAGCTTATCTGCCTAATCAACCATTATAACACTGGCAGCGAATAGCCAATTGTTTTGGGCGAATTCCCAGGGCATTTCTGCTTTCACAGCATCCATTTTTACTATCAAAGGACGATTATTTCAGCAATAACGAAAGTGCAGTAATAGTTTTTATTAACGAAAGTCTTCCGAATTAAGGTTTACGTTTTTCGTGCAGTCTGTCGGTATATTTGTTTTCGTTGTTGTAAAGGCCTCGAGAGATTGTTCTGGGCAACTGATCATGAATAGAATAAAACTTTTATTGTGCGCTATTTTGTACAGCCAGTTAATAAACAAGTCGGCCAAGGGTGGCATCTCTGACATTCACTGCGGAAATCCAGTGAAGAACTATTTAATTTAATGTTGAACTAGCCGCAGAAAATTCCGAGTTTACGTGTTTTAAAGTTTGGGTGGAGTTTTAAATACGCAACTTTTAGTCTACTAAGCCAAATTAGATTGCTGTTATTCCTAATTAATATGCAATTATGAGAACAGTCATTCAGTACGCACTTTGCCCTCTGAACTCGCTTTACTAGAGTTAAGTTCAACTCCCTGAAAAAATTACGAGTAGCTCAACCAATAAAATTGTAGAAATTGCATGCACATATGTCAAGACTGGCATTCATCGCGAAAGAGCAACCAAACTGAATTTATCGTTCAAGCTTATATGTTTCACCGATCGATTCAGTGAGGTCCGTACTAACAAGTTAAAACCAGGCGGAAAAAAAAATACCCAATATTATTCGTGGCTGTGCAAATGCTACTCACTTATATTTTGTACAAAAAATGCCACTTTAGATATTCGCAATTTTTTCGTCGGTGAGGGATTTACCACACAGGGCTGAAAGGAAGACGGGTAGATTCTCGCTTATCGTCGCCCTTGCATTGTCCCTTTGTTATCGAATGAATTATCCGAGCTATACATGCCTTGGGAAGTTTGGAGAATAGTCAAATACAAGCATAGTTCTCTTTAAATCCTCAAACAAAGGAGCTGTCTTAAGCTACATACATACATACATACATACATACATACATACATACATACATACATACATACATACATACATACATACATACATAATTTATTTGATGAAGCTTCGTTTGCACTCTCCAATGTGAGGTCAGGCGTGCAACATTTGTATTGTAACAGTCGAATAGCTTAACGAGCTTGTCTGCCGCCTAATCAACCTTCACTTGCACTCATTAAAAACCGAAAACGAATTAAATAGAATTCTAATTACATTTCTGCTTTCACAACATCCATTTGTACCACCTAATAATAATAATTCTTATCAGAAGCCTGTTCTTATGGCGATAAAGAAAGCGCACTTATAGCTTTATTAACGAGACTCTTCCGAATAAAAGTTTGGATCTTCTTATATATTTACGGTGTTTTAAAATTCCTCAATTGTTCTTGGCAACAGACTAAATGACAAGTCGGCTAAGCATGACAAGCTTTCACATTCACTGCAAGGAACTGAAGCCACCAGGCCTATATCTACATTCTAAAACCAGGCGTTTCAGTGTTTTAAATACGCGAATAGATAATAGATTGCCTTATTGTATTCTCTGTGTTTGCCGGATTAATATGCAATCCGAGATTGGAATTCTCAGTATCCAGATTAATTTACTCTAGTGCAACAGACCATGGACAAAAGTTTGACTTGAACGCAGTTAATACAACTTCGCGCGCCACACCGTGCTTTACTGACGTTCAAATCGCTGATAAATTAAGAGTAGCTGATGCGATTAAATTGTAGCAATTGCATTAGGACATCTCTAGACTGTCATTCCTTGCAAAAGCGCAACTAAAGGAATTTACGTCACGTCACTGAAAACGCTGTAGGAGTGGCCGACTTTTGGTGATATCAATTCGGAACTTGCAAAGCAAAAATGTTTAATGTTGAATGTATTTTGTGGTCGATTGGCTTAGCTATAACATCCATCGCCCTCGCAACTTGGCCTCGCTGCCTCCCATTTAAATGACTTTAAGAAACTTTGCTTCGAAGATATCTTAAACGCCCTTCGTGTTGGTAACGGTGAGTCTCTTTGTTTGCGGTGATAAATATGCGATCCTCAGTAAACAGTTCAAGAATTTATCTTGTAAAGAGCAACAAAAACTGAGCAAAAAGTCATTTGGAAGTTTAGATCACTATAAATAAGGTTTACTGAACTTTATAAGGCGAGCGAGTATGGTTCATGTTTTGGAACTTACCTCAAATGGCTGAAGAAAACGAACTAATTCCTTGATCGCTTTAACGTTGCTTTCTTCAACTTAACTTCTCCAACTCATTACAGTACGCTTACTGAAATATGGGGCCACCCAGACAATGAAAACCAATCAGATGGCAGAACTGAAACAATAGATTCTAACAATTTCAAATCCAGCCAATCAAATGTCGAGTACAAAACAATGAAATCTAAAACTTGTCCAATGTTATGCTTGCACGATTACTGTGTCGCTTGTCAAGCTCAAATCGATATTACTTTCGCGTGCTTGAATTATATGCTACGCTTTCTACTGTTTCTATGGAGTAGCTAGTTGGTTGGTGTAGAAAAAGCTGCGTAAGAGTCTCACTCATAAAAAATATATCGCCAGGGTGTGTGGTCATAGTTAATTAGTTTAGTTAGTTCCCCTCTATTAACCATAGTGTGGTGTAGGGTTTATTGTCGCGTCTGTTTACATGTAAAAGAAACCATTCAAAAGGTCTCAGAGTTGAAAAGGTTCCTATGGCGCCGTCTTTTGTTTTTTGCGTGAGTGATTTTACACGCGGAGGCTTTGAAAGTACGACGCGGAAAAAAAATTCGTTTGAATTCTTGATTATTTCAATAAACTGGTAAAAAAGAAAGGGAGCTCAAACTCCGAAATGTACTGCTGCTGAGACAGTGAACGCGATAGTTTTTCCGAGAACTGAGTGGTGACTTTCACGGTCAGCTGCATTAACAACAAGCTAAAGCTAGGACAGCTACAAAAGGTATTTAGTGAAGATCTTTTCAACTTTTCCGTCGGTGTGGGTTTTTGAGGCGCAAAAGGTTAAAAGGAAGACGGGAAGGCGGGAAGATCTTCGCTTATCGTCGACCCTTGTCTTTTTATTGTCGAAAGAACTGGATTTTTATTCAATCAAGTTATCAAGCCCTTGGATGTTTAGAAAATACTAGAAAGGTAAGCATTGTTCTCGGAAACGCCTCGAGCTAAGGAGTTGTCTCAAGCTTCTTTCACCCTCACCAATGTGAGATGGGCGTAAAACATTGATATGGTAATAGTCCAAGAGCTTTACAAGCTTATCTGCCTAATCAACCATTATAACACTGGCAGCGAATAGCCAATTGTTTTGGGCGAATTCCAAGGGCATTCCAGCCTTCAAAGCATCCATTTTTACTACCAAAGGACGATTATTTCAGCAATAACGAAAGTGCAGTAATAGTTTTTATTAACGAAAGTCTTCCGAATTAAGGTTTACGTTTTTCGTGCAGTCTATCGGTATACTTGTTTTCGTTGTTATAAAGGCCTCTAGAGATTGTTCTGGGCAACTGATCATGAATAGAATAAAACTTTTATTGTTTGCTATTTTGTACAGCCAGTTAATAAACAAGTCTGCCAGGGATGGCAATCTCTGACATTCACCGCGAAAAGCCAGTGAAAAACTATTTACATTGTTGAACTGACTAGCCGCAGAAAAGCCCGAATTCGAGTGTTTTAAATACACAACTTTAGTTTACTAAAATGACTGAAATAGATTGCTCTGCTCCCCAATTAATATGTAAATATGAGAACAGTCATTCAGTGTAACTTTGCCCCCTGAACTCGCTTTACTAGAGTACAAATCGCTGACAAATTACGAGTAGCATTGCTGATAAGATTGTACAAATTGTATTAACACATCTCAAGACTGACACTTATTGCAAAAGAGCAAGCAAAGGAATTGATGAGACGTCATGGAAAACGCTGTAGGTGTGGCCGAGTTTGCGTGTTAGAATCGGAACTTTCAAAGTAAAAATGTCTGTAGTGGTCGGAGTGCTTAGCTCTACTGGCTTTTTCTTAGGAATGCTACTTAATCTGAAAGAAATTAATAAATCAAATCAACCGAATAAGCTCAATAAAATCCCAGCTTACGGGTGCAAACCTTTTGGCTAAGTTCAAGCATGACCGAAGAGTAGAACTATGGTCTGACTAGAAAGTAAACAAAGAGAGCCTCGCGACCTCCTGATTTCAGGTCCAGCGCCATAACCTCTCGGCCACACCACCTCCTACCGTTTAGAATCTATCTTGCACAAAAACAAAAACTGAGGGAATATTAATAAATTGAGTTCATTCTCAATAAGATTTGCCGAGTTTTATTAGGCGAGTGAGTCTGTTTGAAGAATTAAAACTTACCTCAAATGGCTGAAGCAAACAAACTAATTTAGGGCGTGTCTTCTTGATCGCTTCGTTTAACTAAACTCTTCAAATGCAATACTGATAATTTATGAAGTTTAAACAAGGGAAATCGTGACCGTAACGATTTTATACTGTGAGTGTTCATTGTATCGCTGCATCAACTCAAGTGTGTCTGTTTCACCGCTCAATTCGGTGAAGTCCGTACTATGAACAAATCAGAACCAGGCGTAGGAAAACTTTGCTAGCATTATTTGTTGCTGAGCAAGTTTTACGCTCAAAAATATGCTTTAGAGAAGATGTTTATAAATTTTTCGTCAGTGTGGGTTTTCGAGCCACAGAAGGCTAAATGGAAGCTGGGAAGATGTTCGCTTATAATCGACCCCTTGTCGTTTTATTATCGAAAGAACTGGATTATTATTCAATCGAGTTATGCACGCCCTTGCATGCTTGGAGAATATACTCGAAAGGTAAGCATTGTTCTCGAAACGCCTCGAGCTAAGGAGTTAATTGTCTCAAGCTTCTTCACCCTCACCAGTGTGAGATCGGCCGTGAAACATTTATTTACAATTTGACCCGTAGCCCGAAAGGGCGGTAATAGTCCAAGAGCTTCACAGGCTTATCTGCCTAATCAACCATTTAAAACCTGACAGTGAATAATCAAACTGTTTTAGGTGAATTCCAAGGGCATTTCTGCCTTCACAGCATCCATTCTTACCATACTGTGACGATTATTATAGCATTAACGAAGTGCATGCAGTAATAGTTTTATCAATGAAAGTCTTACGTACAGTCTATCGGTACACTTGTTTTCGTCGTTCTAAAGGCCCAGATTGTTCTGGGCCGTTGAACTGATCATGAAAAGAATAAAACTTAAATTGTGTGCTGTTTTGCACAGCCAGTTAATAAACAAGTCGGCCAAGGATGGCAATCTCTGACATTCACTGCGAAAACCCAGTGAAAAATATAATGTTGAACTAGCCGCATAAAATTACGAGTTTGGGTGTTTCAAATGCGCCACAAGCTACGCTGCTGACTTGTATGTCATAAAAATATGCTTAAGTGAAGATCTTTCAACTTTTCCGTCAGTGTGGGTTTTTGAGCCACAGAGGGCTAAAAGGAAAACGGGAAGATTTTCGCTTATCGTCGACCCTTGTCGTTTTATTATCGAAAGAACTGGATTATTACTCATTCGAGTTATGCATGCCCTTGCATGCTTGGAGAATATACTCGAAAGGTGAGCATTATTCTCGGAAACGCCTCGATCTAAGCTGTCTTAAGCTTCTTTCACCCTCTCCGATGTGAGATGGGGCGTAAAACATTGATATGGTAAATAGTCCAAGAGCTTGACAGTCTTATCTGCCTAATCAACCATTTAAAACCTGACGGTAAATAATCAAATTGTTTTTGGCGAATTCCAAAAGCATTTCTGCCATCACATCATCCATTTCATCACCAAAGAACGATTCTTATAGCATTAACGCCGAAAGTGCAGTAATGATTTTTATCAATGATAATCTTCCGAATTAAAATTGACATTTTTCGTGCAGTTTATCTATATGCTTGTTTTCGTTGTTCTAAAGGCCTAGATTGTTCTGGGCAACTGGTCATGAAAAGAATAAAACTTTTATTGTGTGATATTTTGCACAGACAGTCGGCCAAGCACGTACGTAAAAAATTCGTTTTCTGCTACCCATTTTTTTTTCGTTCTTTTTATCTGTGTTGAAAAAGACGGACGCGAAAATGTAAGGGTTACCATGAAGTGAGATGTCTAATAAGATTGCGTGCTTTTTTATCGTATATTTAATACAGGGGTACTCCCCATAAAAGCCTATGCGGGAAGGCTCCCCCAGAAAGGTGAACCTTCCACAGGTTTCTCGTATACAAAAGAGTAGGAATTTCGCAATTTAAGGGAAGTCATTTGGTTATTTAACCTATTATTGCGACATTTCGAGCAGTCCCGCTTCTAGCTATGGCTTAATTTATTAAGCACTTCATGAAAATGGCAAGATAATTTTTTTGGCGATTTATTCATAATAGGGGACAGTTATGAAAGCATGTGATTCGTTTTCCTTTTTTCCACTAAATAAAGGTGTAAGAAAAGGCTATCTGTCAAAATAGTACAGAAAACGGTAATGGTTGGACATTGGGGAACCTCCCTATATAAGACTCTGTAGGCTATCCCCCTTCAGCTTTCCAGCCTGTGGAAAAAACCAACCCTCCACCGCGAAAGCGACTTCAGACAAGAAAAGCAGGAAATGAAAACTGAACCAACTGTAATGCTCTCTATTATAGATTTATTCCCAGCTATGTCCCACTACAATTTTTTTATGATTATTTTGCATTTTATAAATTCCAGGCTGAACTTCAGAGAACTTCTGCTTTATTGTGTCATGTCCACGGACCAGGCTTGAAGACGGTTCATTTATTGTCCGGCTGCCTGAACTCTGGCTTGCCGTGTTTCCGAGCCTTCGCCAGCAGGGCCCTCCCAGCCAGTTGTTGCTAAAACAGAAGAGACAACATGTGAGGTATTACATGAAGATCATTTGATTGACAGCAAAATTGAATATACGTACCGCATTTACTCGATTAAGGCGGGGGTACACGTGAATAGGAGTGAAATTTGAAGCACTATTAAAAGGAAATTGTTAGGATTAAAATGGGTTGGAAACACTACCAGACAGTTGACCACCCTAAGTGAGAGCCCCAGGTTGATAGGGGACTGTTTGGTATCACTCTTCACTCTCTGTTTGGTATCCGTCCACTAATTGTTCACTTCAAATTTCAATTTTCCAAATCCATCAAATCTTCAATATTTCATATTTTCCTCAATTTAACCTATTCTTTGAGAAAAAATACCTCTTTCCCAAAATGTCCAAAAATCACCCAAAAAATTACACAAAACTGCCAAACGGTTGTTATGGTTATTCTAGAGATTTAGCGTTGTTTGAAACGTGACCGAGATATTGGCGGAAAGGCCGTGTTAAGCGACGTCAAAACAGCCTTCATGTGTACCCCCCCTTAAACCCCCGCGGCGTTTATTAAATATTGTGCAATTCGTGTGCGGCGTTTATTTCTAATTAAATTTATCTCTTGCATACAATAGTCTGGTGATAGCATTGAAAGAGCATATGAAGTCTAGTATACTCAATTCGGAACTGAAAAACATTGTTATCAATGAAAGCAATTTCCAAAAACTTGTTACATGTAAAATAAAGGAAAATAATTTTCAGTAGGCTTACTCAAACTTGATTATTAGTGCCTTTGCTTTTTGAGTTTATAATTCGAATAAACGCCGAATCATGTTGCAGCGTTATGGGAGACGCGGTGGCCTCATGGCTAGTGCACTCGTTTCCGGATCGAGCGGTCCGGGTTCGACCCCTGGCCGGGGACATTATGTTGTGTTCTTGCGCACTTAACTTTCACATTGCGTCTCTCCACCCAGGTGTATAAATGGGTACCGGCGAATTAAATGCTGGGGGTAACCCTGCGATGGTCTAGCATCCCATCCAGGGGGGAGTAGACATACTCCTAGTCACTTCATGCTAAGGAAACCGGGATAAGCTCCGGCCTGATGGGCCACTTGGCTCGTATACAGACTTAACCTTACCATCATGTTGCAGCGTTTACTCAAGGATAGCGTTTATTAATATTTCTGCTCCGAAAATAATGCGGCGTTTATTCGTGGTCGGCGATGGTTAATCGAGTAAACAAAGTTCTTTGCTGTCTCTGGGTATGAAAAACATTTTAAAACGAAATAATTTCTTTAAAAACTAAGACATCATGATAATCATTTGATTTCTCTGCCATGTAGAGACGTCCCAAATACACAAACCAAAATGGACCGGTAATTTGTAATTTTTTAATTTGAAAACAAAAATAAATGTATGTATGTATGTAAATGTATGACCGGTGCATTTTGGTGCAAGAATTTGGAACAGTATTCCTCAAAATATCCATTCCTTTTCTTTCTTTTCTTTATCTCCTCCTATTGAATTACTTTATGTATAAGTGTCCTCTGCCTGCCTCGACTAGCTGAGCTATATGCGAGCAGAGGATATTTCTGTGAGAGAATAAATGGATAAATTTAAAAAAACAAATTTATTCGGTGTAATGTTGACGGAAACACTTGATGCGTTTTTCAGAATGAGAGCGCCGTTTTTCAATTGCCCCGGTGTAGTGTGAACAGAAACATTTGATGCCTGCGTATTCAGAGTGAAAACACTTTTTGGAATTCCTCCGGTGTAGTGTGAACGAGGCATCAGGGGTTGTCGTGAATAAGGGATTAAGGAATATTAACAAAACCACTGTAAACACGATAACGGCAACGACAACGGAAACGTCGCTTAAGGCTGTCGAACACTAGCCGATTTTCTGTCGTAGAATTGCAAACTTTTGTCGGGGTCAAATCGGGTCAAAATTTGTCGGGACATTATCTTGCCGCACATTAGCGGATTTTTTGCCGCGACTAACCGCGTTTAGGCTTGGGGCCGAGTCATCCAAATAAAGGTGGCGCCTACTCGGCAAAAATTGACAATTCCTCATTGGTTGAGTTACGCGCGAGCCCCGACAAATAGTCTTGGTCCAACGCACACTTGCCGACAAGGCCCGACAAGACGTTTTGAGATCTAACACTAGGGAGTTTAAGAAAACCACGACGGCAACGACAACGGGAACGTCGCTAAACAAAAGATTTAATGTGCAGAATAATAGCTGTTCACGTGCGTTATAAATCTTTGTACATTTCTTTGCCGCCCTCTGCTAAAACAACAACGTGAAACCACGAATTCTGCGTTGTCTGGAGAACTTGAACTACGACGGTTAATTTTTTTAAATTCTATTTGAAATCTATTGCGGTGTCCCAGATTCAGTTTCGCGATAGCTTTGACAGTGATAAATAATGTAAATGACTTAAGAGTATCCCGAGATTCATAGGTAAAATATAAATTCACTTTTAATCGGCGTTGTCTTCGGCGTCGCCTTAGTATCTTCTTAAACTCCCTACTGTCAGATATCGCCGGATAAAATAATAATAATAAAGAGCTTTATTTAACCAGGGAGCACCTTCAGCAATCTTTTCTCCCAGGTGTCCCTGACACAAATAAATACAATACTCAAATAAATGTGCAATGTACACAAATAAATATAAACATGCACTTGTCGCAGGTTCGTCTGAATTCACCACACACTAGCCGACAAGTGAAGATTTTTTGTCCCCTGACAGCGTTTAATTCGAAAGGAGGATACGAAAAGATTAATGAGCAGAACAATGGCTGTACAAGTGCGTTATAATTCTTGGTACATTTCTTTGTCGTTCTCTGCAAAACAACAACGTGGATTGTTATCAGGCCTCTCAACTCAAATATGTTCGCCCGATTGGAGAAAACGCGTCAAGTGTCGTGGATCAAAAATCACTGATTTCCTAGGGCGGACGAAGCTCACTAAATAGGTCATTTTACAGTTGTGTGCTTAGTTACCTGGCCATGAATGCAAGCGAGGCTGGAGGTGACCTTGTTTTGATACAGACCTCTCAGCTTTTCTTATGTAAATGCAAACTGGTTAGCATAAGAACAACTTGATTTGCACAATAGACCCGTTGCATAAATGGCGCCTAAATTTGAATAACAATACTTGGTACATCCTTAGCCTCACGTTCATGTTTCAAGACAAAGGAAATTTCACAGGAGTCTGAGGCTATGGATGTACCAAGTATTGTTATTCAAATTTAGACGCCATTTATGCAAAGGGTCTATAAAAGCAGTGAGGTCTGTATTCAAACAAGGTCAACTCCAGCCTCGCTGCCATTCAGGGGCCAGGTCACCAAGCTGAGAACTGTAAAATGGTCTATTCCTAGGGAAACAACAACATGAACTTTCGACTCGCACGTGATCAGGTCGTGCTCCTTGAAACTGCGGCAAATTTGTGAGTCAGCCGGCGTAAAGCTAACGATTTCTTCGCAGCTGTTTCTAGTTTTGAGTTGGGAGGTATAACAAAACACTTGATGACTGGGCCCACGGGAAACAAGGAGTTTCCTCGAGCTCGGTGTCGCCGAAGGCTGTTCTGACGTCGCTTAACACGGCCCTTCTGCCAATATCTCGGTCACGTTTCAACCAATGCTAAATCCCTATGCTTATAACCATAACCACCGTTTGGCAGTTTTGTGCAAATTTTTGGGTGAGGATAGGTTAAATTGAGGAAAATATGAAATACTGATGATTTGATGGTTTTGGGGGAAAATTGAAATTTGAAGTGAAGAATTAGTAGCCGGATACTAAACAGTCCCCTACCAACATAAGGCTCTCATTTGGGGGGTCAACTTTCTGGTAATGTTTTCAACCCATTTTAATTCTTACAAATCCCTTTTAATAATACTCAAATTTCACTCCTATTTACGTGTACCCCCACCTTAAATTAGAAAAACACGACTTGGACGGCAAGGAGGGCGTCACCCAACAAAAGGTTTAATGAGCAATAGCTGTGCACGTGCGTTTTGAATCTTGGTACATTTATTTGCCGTCCTCTTCAAATTAACAACGTGAATTGACTAAGTTCTACGTATTTTGGAGAACGCAAACCGCAATGGCTAATTTTTCGTATCTTCCTTTCGAATTAAACGCTGTCGGTGCATGTTTAGCCTGAGCAAGTTTTCAGACCGACAGGTCTACTGAACCGATGTACACAGCTGCGACATTCAGAGGTAAACTATATAAATACATTTTTTACAAGGCTTCGTCCCCGCCGTCGCCGTCTTCATTGCTAAAAACCCTCTCTTTAGAAGGTTTAAAAATCTTCGACGGTAACGCCAAGGGCAAAGTCGATTAAAAAATGATATGATATTTTCCTCACGCATATCGCGATACTCTTACGTCATTTACTTTTTTTTCACTGTCAAAACTATCAAGGAACTGAATCTTGGACACAGCGATCGATTTGAAATAGAAATTTAAAAAATTAAGTGTTGTTGTTCATGTTCTTCAGACAACACAGAATTCGGTCAATGCACGAGAGGACGACAAAGAAATGTACCGAGAATTATAACGCGCGTGCACAGCCATTGTTCTGCTCATTAAATCTTTTGCTTAGCGACTTTCCCGTTGTTCCGTGGTGGTTTTCTTCAACTCCCTAATGTTAACCAGAAGGAGACAAACGCGCGTTTTATAAATGAGAAGGCGCCGTCGTTTTTCTTTAACTCGTGACTGTTATCTCAATAGAAATATACGCAGCTAAAGCACTATCAAGCCACAATGTGATATTTGCTTTTTGTGAGAGATAAGTGAGCCAGAAAGGTAACAAATCATTTGTTGCGAATCATACTTCAAAGTTCTAGATACGCAGTTTGAAAACCAAATCAACAGAATATAATTTCTCAGGGAAAAGAACATTTACAACATATTATTTGCGCCACTATTAACAGTGAAATATATGAACACGAGCCTCTCTCCAACGAAACCTTCGGGGAAACACCAAGGGAAAAAAACAAATAATTATTTTTAGAACTTACTTCGTACTCTCCTTTTCGTCTAATTTTTCCTGGTATGTCTCCTCCTCCTCCAGCCGTGAAAGCTTCACTCAGAAGGGTAAAAGATACCACAATAAGTACAAGAACAAAAACCAGGAGAGCTTTGACATTCATCTTAGTTTCAGCTGCGCTGTGTTTCGTGGGTAGACTTGAAATAGGTCCTGACTTCTGTCTAAACTTTGTTGAATTCAAAAAAGGCAGCCTTTTATACCCTACCCTGCGGCAGAATTTTTTTCCCTTCTGCTCGGTAAGAGAACAGAGGGAACCCGCAGCTCGCGACTTCTCAATAGGCCACGTACAATACATGGCTCCGAGGCCTGCGGGTCACAATAGCAAATTTTTTAATTAGTTTCTCTTGTCTTTGAATTCCCAAAAGAGACTTGGATGCAAGAAAACAACACCAAATATAGAAGTTTGTCCCGAAAGCCTCGGAGCCATGTTAGAATATTTAACAAGAGCCCTTTTCAAGGCTAGTTTTTTTCATTTGCATTAAAATGTAATCCAGATTGACACTGAAATAAAGTCATTATTACTATTATTATCATTATCATTATCATTATCATTATCATTATCATTATCATTATCATTATCATTATCATTATCATTATCATTATCATTATCACTATCATTACATTATCATTATCATTATCATTATCATTATTATTATCATCCAACGTGGATGCGAGGTAATTCAGGCTAAAACTACAAAATAGCCCGAAATTGCCTCACATACATCCTAGATTTCATTGTAATGCAAATGTGCATAGTTAACCGTGAAAAGGGCTTTTATTGAATGAGGCTGAGTAGGTTATGAAGAGTTCTGCAGATCAAGGAGGGTGTTATCCACAGAGGCCGAAGGCAGAGGTGGATAACACTTTATTATTCATTCAAAATACTTCCCCGTTCTTAAAGGAGTTCTGCCATTTCGCTCTTTGTTTTTTCCGCTCCCCAAAACTAACACAAATTCCTCCCCAGGGTTTTTCGGTCAACGGTTCAATAATCTGCCGCAGGCTGTACTTTTGACGTCATTTCGCCGACCTCATCACAAGCCTCTGAGGAAGCCGAAGAGGCGAATTTTAAAGCAATTTTTTCGTTCTTCACTGGTCTCTCGGCCGCCGAAGCACACGTATTTGGAATGAAACTTATTGGGTTTTATGGAACTTTTTTTTATCGCGATTCGGGACTTTTCTTCTTGAGGAGAAAGCGATTTGTGGAGTGACGTCTGGCCAGCGATATATGGAGTGGTCCGCCTGCCTTTCCATTCTTTTAGAAGGAGGAGTAACGGTTTCAAACAGGACTTCACTAAACGGCGTCAGAATGGCTCTTAAATCGGCACAAGAGATAAATTCGCGACACCTTTAAGGTGCATTTGCAGTACGCCAGAAATAACATTTAATCAATAACAACAATATATTTTTATTAACTCACACTTAAACTAATTACAGAGGATCATTATATACATCACTGATAGGTTAATTAAAGAGATCAAGTGCAATGGAAGAAGTTGGCATGGTTGAGTTCCTGCCAATCACAGCTGAACGGCTTGCCGATCTTCAGGAGAAAACTGATCAGGATTAATCTCTGCAGAAGCTGAAACATGTCATCAAGGTTGGTTGACCTCATGAGAAAGAAGAGGTACCAACGGAAATCAGGAACCACTTCCACTTTAAAGAGGAACTTACCATTCAAGATGATATGGTAATTCGTCCCTACAGCGCTTAGACCCCTGATAGTAAAGAAAGCCCGTTTAAGTCACATTGGTATAGAAGGTTGTTTGCGAAAGCAGGTGATGTGCTATTTTGGCCTGGTATGTCAGCTGAAATGAAGGACTCCGTGGCAAATGCCATACATGTAACAGCTACCAGAAGAACCAGCAGAAAGAGCCTCTTATACCTCATGATCCTCCCAAACGCCCTTGGTCACATGTAGCAGTAGACCTCTTCACTTTCAATAACAAAGAATGGCTCATCATTGAAGACTATTGGTCAGATTACTTTAAGCGGAATCAACTACCTACCACCAATGGGAGCACCGTCATCACCTCCTTCAAGAGTCAGTTTGCATGCCCTGACATATTGGACACGCTTTATAGTGACAATGGGTCGCAGTTTTCGTCAAGAGAGCTCCAAGAATTTGCATCAGATTTGCAACTTGACCTCCAAACGTCATCACCCCATTACCCCCATCTTGCCAATCTTGATTGGCGCAATACGCCATCAGCTAGCATTGGAACTTCGCCAATTCAAAGATTGCATGTTTGGGAGACGAACAAAGACACTACTGCAGACGGCTGGAAAACTGCTCCAACCTAAAATCGTGGAAAGTACTGAGGAGAAGTTAAAGAATGAAAGTCGACGGAATCAAGAACACTACAATAGAGAGGCAAGAGAATTAGTTGACCTGCAATCAGATCACGTCGTGCGCGTGAGGCCATTACCGACTGACAGAGAAATATTGTGGAAGAACTTAACTGTAATCAAGCAAGTTGCACTTCGTTCTTTATATGACGTAGATCTACGAGGCAAAGTGTACAGAAGAAACCGAAGGCACATGTGAAGACACGAAAAGCATCACCACCAAAAGTTCGAACCAGTTATGTCGTTATCCACTGAAGAGATACAACCACTGACCTCAGAGGAAGGCTCACAATAGCTCCGAGCCGCTTGAGCAGGCCCAATGCTCTGTCCCTGTGCCCTCTGACGTGTACCAGATCTGAAAAAACTGTTCGTTTGCCGAAACGCTTTCAGGACCATATTAAGGTTTCAGGGCATATTAAGATGTTTCAAACTGTGTTTGTCTTTTTTTATAACTTATCGAGTCTTTTGTTGCTTATTTTTGAAGAGAGGAGAGATGTGACAATATGCGTGATATTATGTTGCAATACTGCTGAGTTAGAGTGCGGACTCACAAGCAATGTAGTTCTCCTGCGGCCAATGCGGTCCACATGGCCGACATTAAAGTCGAGTTGAGTTTGTACTATTCTTGTCGTTCCTGGAAGTCATACGGATCATCACAGGTACATTTTATTCACTAAATACAGGTATAAACGAAAAGGTTACTTGTCAAAACATTAATAGCATACAAAAGGGTAATGGGTTGGACCTGGGGGGAGCCTCCCCATATATAAATTACTTTTTTTACGATAACTGCAGAAATTCACGGCGCGCTCATTGGCTAATTTTTATTGTCCATATGCGGGCATACACATGAATTTAAAATTCATGCGACGCGTCAGCAAGCGAGAGCCGGCAATTCGACAATTTGTTATCGTAAAAAACAAATTGATGTCAGTTTTTAATGTGTCTGTCCTGTTATTGATAATGAATTTCGTCATAACATTGTCAAGTAGTCTGCGGATCCACTCGGCTATCGCCTCGTGGATCCACAGCTACTTTGACAATGTGATGACGAAATTCATGATCAATAACAGGACAGACGCATAAAAAACTGACGTCAATTTGTTAAGTAGACTATCCCTCTTTAGCTTTCTAGCCTGTGAAAAAAAAACTAGCTCGCCACCGCAAAACCGGTTTCAGACAAGAAAAACAGGAAAGAAAAACCATATGTAACGCTCTCTATTATAGATTTATTTCCAGCTTCTTTCCACTGCATTTTGATATAATTGTTGAGGCTAAATCATTCTACACTACTAGCTTATGAATATTCTCCATTGTATAAATTCCTGGCTGAACTTCAGAAAACTTCTGCTTTATTGTGTCATGTCAGACCAGTCTGGAGTTCATCGAGGAGGTTCATTCAGCGTCCCGCTGCCCGAGCACTCGCTTGCCGTATTTCTGCGCCTTAGCCGACAGGGGCCTCCCAGCCAGTTGTTGCTAAAATAGAGGAGACAACTTGTGAGGTATTACGTAAACATCATTTGATTGATAGCAAGACTCGATATACATACCGTATTTAATATAGTAAATAAGGTACTTTGCGTCTCTCAGGGAACGTCCACACACGTTGGAAAAATGTGAAAACGCATCCTAATTTATACAGCTAGGCCTACTATCCACACATATCCGTCACGAAAACGAAGCTTTTCAAAAACGCTCTTCACACCAAAGGAATCTGAAAACTGAGGCAGACTTTGTGTTTCAGTGTGGGTGGAAAACATTTTAAGGACGTTCGCGCTAATTGTTTCCTGCGCATCCTTACTGCGCACGCAAATTCACATGCCACGTCATGCATGAGCGCGCGCGCTAAGTCATAAAATAAACAAATAATAGGCATATGGCCATTGCTAGAGCTTTGGTCTGCATTTAACGATCTTAACGTACGGTGACCCCGATTTTTCTTTTATTGATCATTTTCTCTACTGATTTTCTAAGTTTAGGGAAAAATAAAGAAAATCTATCGACTAAAAACTTTGAATTTTTGGCAAAATGCACCATCGAATTCCGTTCTTCTTTGCTCCTTTTGCATCTGTTCGGCGGTTTTCAAGTGCCTCTTAAAGGGTTAAATTTAGTGAAAACGTTAGTAATATTTGGAACTATTTACACAACAGACCCACTTTCTTCAAAAATGTGACAAGATTGTTTGTCTCCGTTGAACTCATCTTCGATATTTTTAAATATAAACCCTGTAACCGTGCTCAATTATATAAGACAATTTTTCGAAATCAGTATAGCTTACCACGACGCTTTATCTCTGAAGCGAAGACGGTGACCCCCAATTTTTTTTGCATGTCTGGCCTAAGTTACTCATTATCTGCCTGTAGTAAAAATTAAAAAACTTCTATCGACCGGAAAATTTTCGCGCGAACGTCCTTAAAACGAAGCTCTTTGAAAACTAAGACGTCACGATAATTATGTGATTTTCCTGCCAGAGATGTCTCCAAATACAAATACAAAGTAGCTGGTGATTGCTGCGTTGCCTAATTTCTTATGTGTACTGTAGGCGTAAACATTTGATGCGTTTTCTCAAATTCCCTCATGTTAACCAGACGGAGACATACGTGTGTTTTACAAATGAGAAGACGCTGTCGTTTTTCTTGAACTCGTGACTGTTATCTCAATAGAAATATACGCAGCTAAAGCCACAATCTAGTATTAGTTTCTTAACATGTTTAAATGCTTTCATCTGAGGGAGATAAGAGTGACAGAAAGACAACAAATCTTTTGTTGCGAATTAAACAGGAAAGTTCTAGATATGTTTGAAAACCAAGTCAACAGAATTAAACGTTTACAATATATTACTTGCGCCACTAATAACAGTGAAATACATGAGAATCCATCCAATGAAACATTCGAGGAAACACCGAGGAAAAACAAACAATTATTTTTAAAACTTACTTCATACTCTCGTTTCTTGCATTTTTTTTCTCTTTCCTTCTCCTCTAGCCGTGAAAGCTTCACTTTCTGTCGCAAAGGACACCACGATGAGTACAAGAACAAAAACCAGGAGAGCTTTGGCATTCATCTTAGTTTCTACTCAGCTCCGTTTCGTGGGTAGACTTGAAATAAGTTCCGACTTCTGTCTAAAATGTGTTGAATTCTTAAAAGACCACCTTTTATACCCTACCCTAACGTTCGATATATCAATATATATATTCTGAAATGGCTTCGAGGCTTTCGGGTCAAAATTGCATTTTTTTTAAGTTTCTTTTGTCTTTCAATTCACAAAAGAGACTTGGATACAAAGAAAACAACACCAAATATAGAAGTTTGTCCTGAAAGTCTCGGAGCCATGTTAGAAAATTGACTGATATATCTAACGTGGCATATTGACGACAACAACAACAACCTTTATTCACACTACTCAGGTACATGTAGAAGAAAAAAACAAGTAAAGAACAAGTATAGAAAACAAAATAATAGAAGATATATAATTATATTTACAATTTTTCAATTAGTGTGCAACAGCCAAAGCCGCAAAGCTTTCGAATTGGCTGCTGCTTACTTACTTAACAACAAAGAAGCCTAAGCCGTGTATTACACTGTGATAAACACGATGGTCATTTGAGAACACGAGAGAAATGTAGAAAACACGAGCCGCAGGCGAGTGTTTTCTACATTTCTCGAGTGTCCTCAAATGACTATCGTGTTTTATCACAGTGTAATACACGGCATAGGCTTCTTCATTTGCTTCAAAATAGAGATTTTACACGCGCAAAACAATAAAACACGCTTTTTCTATGTTTTATACTCTGATAAAACATGGGTTTTTGACCAATCAGAGCGCGGCGCAGGGTCCTATCGATATTTTAAAGTTAAAAAAATTACCCTTGGAGGCGTATCTAGTGTTGTATATACTTGTGCAAGCTAGAGGCTGTTCTGTTAAATCATGAAACAGTGAAGGAATAGTAGAGGACTTGTTAAATATCTTATGTGTGAGTACGTATGTACTCAGCTTAACAATGTTATCAAATTTAAGAATATCAAGAAGTTTATAGAAAACTTGAGATGACTCTCCACTATCAGCAAGAAACATACAACGAATATTTTTGGATACCTTGTTTTTAACACGGGTTATTTGATCTTCCAATTCAATTGTTGGTTTATATAAACACCAAGGTACTTAATACAAGGCTTCTGCCCAAAATTTAAAATATTTATAGAAGAAACATTTTTTACTTGATGATTTACTGTATCAAATGCTTTTCAGAAATTTAAGAACAGGCCACAACAATAAAAAAATCGCTGTCAGTAGAGACCTTCAGATTATCAGTGATCTCCGTAATCGCTTGCTCAGTGGAATCGTTTTTCCTATAGCCAAAATACATCATGCTTATCAAGATATTGAATTAGCTGATCATAAATGACTCGTTCCGAGGCCTCACTGAAAGGAGACAGTGTAGCTACTGGCCGGTTAATTACTAGGATCAGACAAAGTTCCACTTTAAAAACAGACGTCAAATACATCAGGCACTATGCCTGTAGAGATTGACTTATTAAAACTGTATGCAAATGGCTTGGAGAGGGTCTTAGAGGCTAATCTAACCAATTTATTTGGAACATCCGATGATGATTTCTTATCATGTAAGCAAGAGAAAAAGTTAGCAAGCCACTCTTCTGTAACAGGAGACGGAAGAAACTAATGTATGTAAAGGAGAATGATTAATAAGCCCACATGGATCATCGTCAGTACTGTAAATAGCTTTTGCCAATTTCTTGTCGAGCATGCGCGAACCACGTCAGCATATCACCTGTATGTCCTTCTTTGTCACGCAAAACGTTTCCACGTAATCAAGTGTTTGCTCTTTTCCCGACATATTACTTTGATTCCGACTTTCCAACCGTTTATCTGTTAAAGAAGCAGCGGAAATTTCGTGAGATTTTACAAAGCACTGAGGACCCTGGGAGGAAGAGTCGGATTCTCTCCTCCGTTCTGCTCGGTCAGAGATCAGAGAGGACCTCTGCTCGGGAACGCGCGAGCACTTGATCAGCTGCCGTCCACTGAGTATGCTGAGGGCTGGACGAGGAAATGTTTGTCTCGAAATCAGGATAAACGGACCGAGCATCCTAACCGAGAGTCAAATAATTTCCTGTCTGGCCAGAGTTTAATCCGTCAACAAGCATTTTATCCGATATTACTGTGCATTCGTATGTTGACATCGGAAATAGTTCTGCATGCGACAGTTTGCCAGGATAGTAAAATCTGCCGTTAAAATGTTTTCTTTCATCATTTATTTTAAAGCAAGCAAACTGTAAAAAACTTTATTCAGTCATTTATTTTAACTGCCATGTCATTAATGCCTTAATTTCACCAGTTTTAGATTATGCAGATTTAATCTGAAGTAATAAGCATAATCTTGTTGTCATGGAAACCCTCCAACCTCCTCAGAAACATAAAACTTTAATATAAGGAAGATCAAAATCGCACGCGTGCAGTTTTAATTTGAAGTGCATTATCTCACATCGATAGTAAAATGTTTTACAAAACAACACTATGACCCAAATAGCTAGACACAGTAACTATTTACTGGCCAAACCAGAAAAAACAACTGCTCGCACTCTTCCTTTGTGAGTTGATGACCGTGAGAATAATGTCGTTCCTTCCATGTCCTTCGCTTCGCTGTACAGGGCTTGCGAAGTTGTTTAGACACACAAGAGTTTCTTATGACTTTAATTCCAGCTTGTTCGAAGACTACAGATAAAATCTCACCTTCGATTTCCTTCTTATTTGAATTAAGGCTTAAACAAATTAAATTTTCACTTAAGAGTGATTTCCAAGAATAGTCATATTGACTTCCGGCGCGCGCTGAGTGGTTGAAATGTGGCAATAGGCCCTTTGCAGGATCCAGTCACATGGTACGGAATAAATTATGCTAAGACACAAATAGCGCAGTGGGGCTTTCAAACCAAAAGAAAGTCGGGCTGGACTGGTAAGAGTTCTTTTGTTTTAGAAGTCCCACTGCGTTATTTGCGTCCCAGCGTAATTTATTCCGTACCATGTGACCGGAACCTGCAAAGGGCCTATTGACAAGCTAGGTTCTCGTGGGAGGCAGCCGTGACATAGAAAGATCCGCGCAGACTTCCCTTCTGATGTCCCCACCGTCTCTGTACTTTGGGAATAGGAACTTGTTCGCAGGCTAGACCTTTCAGTCCTTCAGATTTTCCTGTCTCCTTGTCAGTTCCCTGCCGACTTTTCCAGTGTCCCGAAATTCCGTTTCTGTATGTGATTGGGGTACCTTTTTTCACTAAATAAAGGTGTAAGAAACGACTACCTGTCAAAATAGTATACAAAAGGGTAATGGGTTGGACCTGGCGGGGAGCCTCCCCTTATATAACTTTGCAGATTATCCCTCTTTAGCTTTCTAGGAAAAAACTAGCACTCCACCGCGAAACCGGTTTCAAACAAGAAACGCAGGAGATGAAAACCGAGAGTAATGCTCTCTATTATAGATTTATTCCCAGCTTCTTTCCACTGCATTTTGATATAATTGTTGAGGCTAAATCATTCTACACTACTAGCTTATGGATATTTTCCATTGTATAAATTCCTGGCTGAGCTTCAGAAAACTTCTGCTTTATTGTGTCAAGTCAGACCAGTCTGAAGTTTATCGAGGAGGTTCATTCAGCGTCCCGCTGCCCGAACACTCGCTTGCCGTATTTCTGCGCCTTAGCCAACAGGGGCCTCCCAGCCAGTTGTTGCTAAAATAGAGGAGACAACTTGTGAGGTATTACGAAAACATCATTTGATTGACGGCAAGACTTGATATACATACCGTATTTAATGGAGTAAATAAGATACTTTGCGTCTCTCGGGGAACGTCCACACACTCCGGAAAAATGTGAAAACGCATCCTAATTTATACAGCTAGGCCTACTATCCACACATATCCGTCACGAAAACGAAGCTTTTCAAAAACGCTCTTCACACCAAAGGAATCTGAAAACTGAGGCAGACTTTGTGTATCAGGGAGGGAGGAAAACATTTTAAAACGAAGCTCTTTGAAAACTAAGACATCACGATAGTCATGTGATTTTCCTTTCAGAGATGTCCCCAAATACAAATACAGAATAGCTGGTGATTGCTGCGTTGCCTAATTTCTCTGGTGTACTGTGGACGTAAACATTTGATGCGTTTTCTTCAACTCCCTTATGCTAGACGCCGGCGCCGTCGTTTTTCTTTAACTCGTGACTGTTATCTCAATAGAAATATACGCAGCTAAAGCCACAATCTAGTATCAGTACTCGCTTAGCATGTTTAAATGCTTACAAATGACGGAGATAAGAGTGACAGAAAGATAACAAATCTTTTGTTGCGAATTATACAGGAAAGTTCAAGATATGTTTGAAA
>JAHPZR010020430.1:0-15000 GCA_019787425.1 Platygyra sinensis | reverse complement strand
ACCCAGTGAAGGATTTTAAGTGCTTCATGAAGTTTAACAGATCGTTTTGTCCGTCGCCGCTTAACGGTGATACTCAGTGGACGGCAGCTGATCAAGTGTTCGAGCCCTTGAGTACGGATCGAAGTCCGCGCTCTGATCTCTTTCTTACCGAGCGAACTTAAAAGGGATCGGAATTGGGCTCTGTCTCGCAGAGTTCTCAGTACTTTGTAAAGATTTACGAAACTACCGTAGTTTCTCTAATAAACTAGTAATAACCAAATTTTAGGAAGCGCGGGCGAGACCGACGCATTTTTGGCTATTTGGGTAATGAAAGATTTGGGGGTCAATAGAGATAAAAGCTTTGCTCTAGCCTGTTTCCTCCTCTATTTTGGCACTAAGAATGGAGCGATTTTACTAAATTTGTGAAACAGTTACCAACACTAGATCATTCCACGAGGCACTACTTCCATTGTTTTGTTTTACTTATAGTTTTAGTAATAAGCTGTAATTGTTGTTGTCACGATGTAAATAAAATCAGTCAAGGTTATAAAATATGCGCATTGATTGAGTCAAAATGATTGATGTAACGCAACAATGATTTATTTAAAATCAAACATGCAAAACTTAAAGATGTCATTTGAAAGAATAAGAACGAAATCAAACAAATAAGGCATTTGCTGATGTGCATAGCTTAAAATGACACTTTATGTAAACTGAAACGAAACGACTTATGTATAAAAAAAATTCCAGGTTATTCCACAATATAATGTGCAAAGCTACATGTTTTGTTTGTGGGAATATTTCAACATTTCACTGAAACAAAACGACTGTATTGTTACATATACTAAATGCTCTGTAAAAAATGAAACCAAAGCTGAATTATAATTAAGGTGGCCGGACACAGTTTTCGCGCGCGCTTTTGCTGATGCAATATTTGCACGTGCACAAGAATTTCAAAGAACAAACATGCCGTCAGTAGAGCGATCATTTTACTTACTCAACACCCGCAATATCTGTTATTTTTCTCTATAATTGAACGCAATGTATTGATGGCTTTAGTCTTTTATTACAAAGATATGTTAGAAAAGGTAACGATGCAAAGAACCCAGCAATTTTCAACTTTTGTTTGTTACCGAAAGAACCCAGTTAAATGCAACGCATGCGCAGTTGCTCGAAAAATTGAGACCGATTGCTTTAGCAGAAACATGCCGATTTCTAACGATCCAGTCGTTAGAATTTTAAGAAATTTGGCAGAAAAATAGATCAGAGACTACGTGAATGATCTATCAAAAAAAATTCTCAATTTTGACATAGGGAATTTTAATAATACAGAAAACGATTAACGGCGAATTACGAAAATCGCCAATGTCAAAATTTCAGTAGAGGCGTGTTGACAGAAGGCATTTAATGTCTATTCTTAGTGTGCAAAATATAAAAACAATCTAACGACTGGATTTTTTTTTTAAATAAGCAAAAACCATTATTTAAGCCTTGTTTTTAACCAGCCCCGTTGCTATGGCAACAGCACACACCATAGTCAAAATGCGAGAATAAATATTTCTGTGGTTAACCTTGACTCTTGGAAAAAATGAGCGCCAAAGCGTAAATAGCTTAAAAGTTATGGTGAATTAGGCACAGGCACTTGAAAACTGTGATCGGTCACCTTAAATGCTACTGGGTAGTTCCTCTCGCTCCGCGGTTCAATGAGATCAAGGACGAACAACAATTTCAGACTATGCGCTTGTCAGGTCAAGGACGAATATCGACAACGACGCTCCATACTTGAAGTAAAGGATGAACAGATACGACTCTCGCTCTCGCTCTACGCTTGAGCTCAAGGACGAACAGACGAACAACACTTTCGCTACTTGCTTGGGGCGGAATGCGGCCGGGAAATGGTATCCAACGCGACATGAAGGGAAACGTGGAATCCCAGATTGACACGCCTGATTGGATTGGTCGGCGCTGCTGCTATGCGTGAGCTTCACGTGATCCAAGGTCCAAATTACGCGTGATGCGCGTGAAAAATAGCGTTCTGTGCATTTCATACATTCTTAGTGGAAGAATCATGAATTGAGCAAAAAAAGAGTCAGGGCCAAACTACACAATTTCAGCGCATGCGTTTGTAAAAGCAATTTTGAGATTAGGAATGTTAGCTTCTTTTGTCGCCCACAATAAACGGTTGAAAAGTCGGAATCGAAGTAATGTGTCGGAAAAAGTAAACACTTGATTACATGGAAACGTTTTGCATGACAAAGCAGGTTATACATGTGACACGCTGAAGAAGTTCGCGCATGCTCGATAAGAAATTTCAATAGGCCACGTTGGACATATCAGTCATTATAATCCATCAAATCTTTTCGCTCGCGCGCGATTGGTCTAAACACGCAACGTGACCGAATATCCCCCAGCTAAAACTGGGGGATATCCGAGAATATACCCTAATTTTCAAAACTACGCGCGTTGCGTAAAAGATTTGAAGGATAATAAAAACGATAGTCTCCATTTGGGGCGAAAATATGCTCGGATATTTGTCCTTGGACATTATCTGTTCCTCGAAGCTCACAGTTTTCCGAGAGCGTAGCTCGAGGAAAACTGTGAGCTTCTCGGAACAGATAATGTCCGCGGACAAATATCCTAGCATATTTTCGCGCCAAATGGAGACTATTGTTTATATATTCTAACATGGCTGTGAGGCTTTCCGAACAAACTTCTATATTTGGTGTTGTTTTCTTTGTATCCAAGTCTCGTTTTAGAATTGAAAGACAAAAGAAACTTGAAAAATTTGCAATTTTGACACGAAAGCCTCGAAGTCAGTTCAGAATATTGATATATCGAACGTTAGGGTAGGGTATAAAACGTGGTCTTTTAAGAATTAAACACAGTTTAGACAGAAGTCGGAACTTATTTCAAGTCTACCCACGAAACAGAGCTGAGTAGAAACTAAGATGAATGTCAAAGTTCTCCTGGTTTTTCTTGTACTCATCCTGGTGCCCTTTGCGAGAGAGAGTGAGGCTTACAAGGGACCTTTACCAAATGGTAGAAAAAAAATTCAAAGAAAACGAGACTATGAAGTAAGTTTTAAAATAATTGGTTTATTTTCTCGGTGTTTCCTCGAAGTTTTCGTTGGATAGAGGCTAATGCTCATGTATTTTGCTGTTATTAGTGGTGGAAATAATATGTTGTAAATATTCTTCTTCCTTCAAAATTTGAGGCGTTAAATTCTGTTGACATGGTTTTCAAACATATCTTGAACTTTCCTGTATAATTCGCAACAAAAGATTTGTTATCTTTCTGTCACTCTTATCTCCGTCATTTGTAAGCATTTAAACATGCTAAGCGAGTACTGATACTAGATTGTGGCTTTAGCTGCGTATATTTCTATTGAGATAACAGTCACGAGTTAAAGAAAAACGACGGCGCCGGCGTCTTCTCATTTGTAAAACACGCGTATGTCTCCTTCTGGTTAGCATAAGGGAGTTGAAGAAAACGCATCAAATGTTTACGTCCACAGTACACCAGAGAATTAGGCAACGCAGCAATCACCAGCTATTCTGTATTTGTATTTGGGGACATCTCTGAAAGGAAAATCACATGACTATCGTGATGTCTTAGTTTTCAAAGAGCTTCGTTTTAAAATGTTTTCCACCCACACTGAAACACGAAGTCTGCGCCAGTTTTCAGATTCCTTTGTTTTGAAGAGCGTTTTTGAAAAGCTTCGTTTTCGTGACGGATACGTGTGGAAAGTAGGCCTAGCTCTATAAATTAGGATGCGTTTTCACATTTTTCCGGCGTGTGTGGACGTTCCCCGAGAGACACAAAGTATCTCATTTACTCCATTAAATACGGTATGTCTTGCCGTCAATCAAATGATGTTTTCGTAATACCTCACAAGTTGTCTCCTCTATTTTAGCAACAACTGGCTGGGAGGCCCCTGTTGGCTAAGGCGCAGAAATACGGCAAGCGAGTGTTCGGGCAGCGGGACGCTGAATGAACCTCCTCGATAAACTTCAGACTGGTCTGACTTGACACAATAAAGCAGAAGTTTTCTGAAGCTCAGCCAGGAATTTATACAATGGAAAATATCCATAAGCTAGTAGTGTAGAATGATTTAGCCTCAACAATTATATCAAAATGCAGTGGAAAGAAGCTGGGAATAAATCTATAATAGAGAGCATTACTCTCGGTTTTCATCTCCTGCGTTTCTTGTTTGAAACCGGTTTCGCGGTGGAGTGCTAGTTTTTTCCTAGAAAGCTAAAGAGGGATATAAGGGGAGGCTCCCCCCCAGGTCCAACCCATTACCCTTTTGTATACTATTTTGACAGGTAGCCGTTTCTTACACCTTTATTTAGTGAAAAAAGGTACCCCAATCACATACAGAAACGGAATTTCGGGACACTGGAAAAGTCGGCAGGGAACTGACAAGGAGACAGGAAAATCTGAAGTACTGAAAGGTCTAGCCTGCGAACAAGTTCCTATTCCCAAAGTACAGAGACGGTGGGGACATCAGAAGGGAAGTCTGCACGGATCTTTCTATGTCACGGCTACCTCCCACGAGAACCTAGCTTGTCAATAGGCCCTTTGCAGGTTCCGGTCACATGGTACGGAATAAATTACGCTGGGACGCAAATAACGCAGTGGGACTTCTAAAACAAAAGAACTCTTACCAGTCCAGCCCGGCTTTCCTTTGTTTTGAAAGTCCCACTGCGCTATTTACGTCTTAGCATAATTTATTGCGTACCATCTGACTGGATCCTGCAAAGGGCCTATTGCCACATTATTTCAACCACTCAGCGTGCGCCGGAAGTCAATATGACTATTCTTGGAAATCACTCTTAAGTGAAAATTTAATTTGTTTAAGCCTTAATTCAAATAAGGCCATCCCCTTTTTTTTCTCCGTTTACCGTCGTCCGACCGACCCAGATTTTCGCGTTAAAAAAAAAAAAAAAAAAAAAAGTTATGAAGAAGGCAATGGCATTTGACTGGTTTATCAGCTTTAATAGTTTGTCGTCGATTGTAAAGCCACTTGAATGTAATGTGACTGATTTCTTAACAAAGACTTCTACAACTACATAATTTCAAGAAATCGTCGCTTTAATCTGAAATACAGACAATGCTTTGTGCTGACAGTGCTGTGCATAATTTTAAGCGAGATCATCGCACTCGTAGTAAAAAAATGGCAGCTTTTTCTTTACGGCTGGACCTCGCCATAGAGGTAAATCGTCATTTTCTCGAAAACGTGAAAATGACGTTTTGAACTGAGTAATAAATTTCCCTACTTAAAAAAAATATGGACCTGTTCTCAGTGTAGAAAAAGAAACAATCGTCGGAAACGCGAATTTAGTAAGCAATCGTGACTATTATCATGGTGCTTATTATAATGATATATGGCAGGGTTCGTACTCTTTTGAGCTCTTCAAATTATATGACTTCCCATGACTTTTTCCATGACCTTTTCAAGTTTCAAGACCTTAGGATTAGCTGTCATGATCAGTTTCAAAAATTCAAACCCTAAACTTGTTTTAGAGCGTTTTTCTTATCTTAAACAGTTTAACAGACTCAAACTCTGGAGTTCACCAAAATGCATGCCGTTTACGCTGCTTAATTACTCCTCTCTATCTTACATTGTCCTTGCCTTGCGATCCGTAGTAAATAACCTATCAAACAGAACCTTAATTTTCCATGACTTCAAGGACCAACAATTAAATTCCATGACTTTCCAGGCCTGGAAATGGAATCCTTATATTTCATGACTTTCCAGCCCGGCGGGTGGGGGTACTTAACAGAGTTAAGTACGGGGAGGCTCCGCCCCGAGGTTCAACCCCTTACCCTTTTATATACCATTTTTGGCAGATTAGGTACCCCTTTTATAAACCTTTTATTGAGAAAAAGGACCCCTTTCACATACCTACTTTAGAACACTGCACCCCCTTTCTAAGCCCTTGTAACGAAGTTAATGAACAATTTTACGGGAGAATATAAAGCATTACCGGAAGAAATGTTAAGCAAACGACAAGTGTTATTTGTTCAGTTCACGGCCCTTTTAAATACCTAAATGACCGATTCCCCTACCCTTTTATATACCTCAACTTGTGAAATCCCTACCCTTTTATATACCTAAAACCTGGAAAAGGTACTCCTTTCGGGCGGAGCCTCCCCGTATAGGCCATAATAGGGAGTAGCCCCCCCTGGCTTTCCAGTTTTTCTATGACCTGTACGAAACCTGTATGAGGCCGGTATAAACGAGGTGCTATTGCTCCTAAACGAACATAGGCATGGGATGGGGACCCCTCTTTTTTAATTGAAAATTTAAGTTTCTATAATATAAACAATCAACAGGCAAAGTTAGACAAAAATCTCAGTGCAGGCTCTATTTCAGTGGAATGACCTTAATCCACCGTAAGAAAAAAGATGGCAGCTGAACATTTTACCGCAACACCTTGCGAACCAAACTAAGCCCACCGGGCATATAGAAATATATGGTTCAACGGCAGTCGTTCCAAAACCAACAGCATTGCTCTTGTCGAGTTTGAACGACTTTAAATTTTAAGATGTAAAATGATACATCAAAATAGTGCGGGACTAATCCCTCAGAATAGTCCCGAGCTTCAGCCTCCGTGGGTGTTTGGTGGCAAACAGATTTACCACCTCATCCAAAACAGTTTTGACTTGATAATGTATGGCCATTAGTGCGAGGCATGACAAACTTTCCTGGCCCATGCATGCCTTGTTATACAAGAATTCTCAGACTATACGCTTGTCAGGTCAAGGAAGAACATTGACACCGATGCTCCACGCTTGAAGTAAGGACTAACAGATGCGACTCTCGCTCTACGCTTGAGCTCAAGGACGAACAGACGAACAACACTTTCGCTGCTTGCTTGGGGCGGAATGCGGTCGGAAAATGGTATCCAACGCGACATGAAGGGAAACGTGGAATCCCAGATTGACACGCCTGATTGGATTGGTCGGCGCTGCTGCTATGTGTGAGCTTCACGTGATCCAAGGTCCAAATTACGCGTGATGCTGAACAAACTTCTATATTTGGTGTTGTTTCCTTTGTATCCAAGTCTCTTTTGAGAATTGAAAGACAAAAGAAACTTAAAAAATTGCAATTTTGACAGGAAAATTTTGGAGCCATTTCAGAATATTGATATATCGAACGTTAAAGTAAGGTCTTAAGGGTGGTCTTTTAACAATTCAACGCTGTTTAGACAGGAGTCTGAATTTATTTCAAGTCTACCCACGAAACGGAGCTGAGCAGAAACTAAGATGAACGTCAAAGTTCTCCTGGTTTTTGCTTTTGTAATCATCGTGGTGTCCTTTGCGACAGAGGTTGAAGCTATCTTGACTTTTGGAAAAGCAAGGAGAAAAAATATTCAAAGAAAACGAGAGTATGAAGTAAGTTCTAAAAAAAATTATTTGTTTTTTTCCTCGGTGTTTCCTCGAAGTTTTCGTTGGAAAATGGCTCACTTTCATATATTTATCGTAGTAGTTCCCTAATTCCTTATTCACGGCGACACTGATGCCTCGTTCACACTACACCCGGAGAAACTCCAAAAAGGTGTTTTCACTCTGAAAAGTACGCACGCATCAGATGTTTCCGTTCACACTACACCGTAAAAATTCGAATACGGCGCTCTCATTCTGAAAACGCATCAAATGTTTACGTCCACAGTAACACAGAGAAATTAGGCAACGCAGCAATCACCAGCTATTCTGTATTTGTATTGGGACATCGTCTGAAGGAAAAATCACATGACTATCGTGATGTCTTAGTTTTCAAAGAGCTTCGTTTTAAAAATGTTTTCCACCCACACTGAAACACGAAGTCTGCGCCAGTTTTTCAGAGTTCCTTTGTTTTGAAGAGCGTTTTTGAAAGCTTCGTTTTCGTGACGGATATGGTGTGGATAGTAGTCCTAGCTGTATAAATTAGGATGCGTTTTCACATTTTTCCGGCGTCTGTGGACGTTCCCCGAGAGACGCAAAGTATCTTATTTACTCGATTAAATGCGGTATGTATATTTAGTCTTGCTATCAATCAAATGATGTTTACGTAATACCTCACAAGTTTTCTCCTCTATTTTAGCAACAACTGGCTGGGAGGCCCCTGTTAGCTAACGTGCAGAAATACGGCAAGCGAGTGTTCAGTGAGCGGGACAATGAATGAACGTCCTTGATAAACTCAAGACTGGTCTGACATGAAACAATAAAGCAGAAGTGGCTCTGAAGTTCAGCCAGGAATTTATACAATGGAAAATATTCATAAGCTAGTAGTGTAGAATGATTTAGCCTCAACAATTATATCAAAATGCAGTGGAAAGAAGGAAAGAAGCTGGGAATAAATCTATTATAGAGAGAATTACCCTCGGTTTTTCATTTCCTGCTTTTCTTGTTTGAAACCGGTAACGCGGTGGAGTGCTAGTTTTTTCCTAGAAAGCTAAAGAGGGATAGTCTACAAAGTAAATTATATATGGGGAGGCCCCCGCCAGGTCCAACCCATTACCCTTTTGTATACTATTTTGATAGGTAGTCGTTCCTTATACCTTTATTTAGTGAAGAAAGGTACCCCAATCACATGCTTTCATAACTGGCCCGTATTATGAGTAAATCGCCAAAAGAGTAAATTTTCTTGTCGTTTTCATGCAGTGCTTACATGTAATGAATAAAATGACACGGCCATAAAGCACGTCTATTCGAAACATTTTAATTAAAGGCCCTTTTAAATAACCAATTGAGAGATTTTCCTCAACTTCTTAAATCCCGCTTTTTATATACGTGAAACCTAAAAAATGATACTTATTTCATGCCGGAGCCTCTTCTGATAAACCATATATGGAGTGTCCCCCCCCCCCTCCCCGGGAAAGATACGGCCGGTAAATAAGCACACAATCCTGATACAGATCCCAGAAAAAAGAACACTGAAAAGAAATTTGGAAGAAAAAGAAAACGATTTTTTCACGCATGTGTTAACTCGTTCTGAAAATACAGGTTAATGCGCTAAGCTGAAAGAAACAATTTAAATTTTCAAACAAACATACTAGGCTAATAAATTCCAACTTTATTTGATTCAATTATGAACAAAAGCTGAGGACGTAAGCAATGCATAAAAGTATCCAGCTGTCTTCTTAAATTCGGCCTAATGACTGAGAGGGAGCCGACTAGATTACTTAAAAATAATCAGTAATAGAGATGTGAAGAAATTCTGGGGCTAACAATTCCGACCCGCTGATTCAAATAAGCTGTGCTTCCCAGGGGATTTCCGACCCGGTGAATCAAATGAGGTGCGCTACTCTTGGGATGCTCGAGTTGGAGACTAGTACATTGACTGGCGGCATCAACACAGGCCCAGGGCCGTACATATCGGGGGACAGTTGCCCCCGCGAGGAAAACTAATAGGGGTGAAAACAAAAACGTCCGACTAGAAACCCTGTCTGTATACGGGAGATCCCTGTGAAGGTTTGTGGAGTTTGCCCCCGCAGACAAAAAATCCCTGGTACGGCCCTGAGGCCTGGACGACAAAGGCACGATGATGAACAACGACGAGAAAGATACGGTTATCCGTTCAACGAGCGACCACGATAAGATGAGAGATACGCAGAGATGCGCAGAGATACGCAGAGAGGAGAGAAGATTCAAAGAGCATTGGAGTCGGGATAATGGAGGAGATGATGAACACATTCTGTTAGAGAAAGTTCTATCTTTGTAGACGTTAATTACCGTTATTAGTATAATTTCAGAGCTGAACAAAGAGTTTCCAGGAATCTGATTGGTCGAGTGGTTCTTTATATGACGCTAAGTAAACCGCTCCAGGCAGTTTATATTTAACAAACTGACGTCAGTTTTCCATGCGTCTGTCTTGTTATTGATCATGAATTTCGTCATAACATTGTCAAAGTAGCTGTGGAAGCCGGTTGGATCCGCAGACTACTTTGACAATGTTATGACTAAATTCATTGTCTGTAACAGGACAGACGCATGAAAAACTGGCGTCCATTTGTTTTTTACGATAACAAATTGTCAAATTGTCCGCTCTCGCTCGTGGCCGCATCGCATAAATTATAAATTGATGTGTCTGTCCGCTTATTGACGATAAAAACTAGCCAATGAGCGCGTGAGAATTTGTGCTGTTATCGTAAAAAAAAAAAACATTTTCGAGGCCTGGTCACAGAGCGCACCACCTTTGCTACCTCGCCAAGTAAACATGGCGGGCAGTTGGTGAATGAATTTTTCATCTATTCGGAAGTCATCACTTCAAGTCCAGGATATTTGAAAGGATGGAGAATTTTCACAATGACTGCTGTCATCCTTGGACCAAAAATTCTTTCACAGAGGTCGACTGCAGTTCACCTAATTGCCTAGTGGAAGAAAAGATGTTCGAGCGCCCCAAGCGAGAAGATAACCTACTCCTGAAAATTGATTTTGTTTCTACCTGAACTGGAAACTAATTTCAAGTCCGCCAATCAGCGTTTTGAGTCCAAAATTTGGACGCAGACATTGGATATTCTGAGACTTGCGTGCAGGCTCCCCTTGCTTGGCGCTTCAAGCCAAATTTGCAGTGATCCAGAAACAAGCCGGGATCCTGTTCGTAGGCTATGAAAGGTCTCGTAACCGAGCTTGCACTCGGCCGACTTCTCGACAAAACATCGAACCACGCAGAATTCACGAAAAGGTTTAATGTCAACAAATCCGTGCTGACAAAGTTTAAAATAGTAAGGGTATGATCTGTTTAGTAAATAGAGAGTTATTGGGTTGCGTAACTTGAACTTTGGCTAGATGCGAACGGAAATACTTGTTAAGGTTCTCACTAACGCATAAGCATAAGCTTAAGTCGACATACGCAGACGCAGTTAGGATGTTGATAAGTATCGTCTTTTGTTGGAATTTTCCCTAATAAAAGGTGCTAATTATCAACATTTTACTGCTTCTGCGTATGTCGGCCTATGCTTATGCGCTAGTGAAAACCAACCTTTACTGGTTGAAAGTCATAAAGTGTAGTCGAATTTAATGGAAAAGCCAATGAAATTTAACTGTTCTCGCGGTCATCATTCACAAAGGAAGAGTGCGAGCAGTTGTTTGTTGCCAGTAAAAAGTTACTGTGTTCTGCTACTTGGGCCTTACTGTTCCTTTGTAGAACTGTTTACTTCGTTATATTAAAGTTTCATGTTGCTGTGGAGTTTGGAGAGATTCCATGAGAACGAGATTATGCTTATTACTTCAGATTAAATCTGCATAATCTCAAACAGGTAAAATTGAGGCATTATACATGACAGTTAAAATAAATGACAGAATTAAATTTTGTAAATTTTCCTTGCTTTAAAAATGACTGATGAAACCAAACATTTAAACGGCAAATTTTACTATCCTGGCAAACTATCCTATGCAGAACTATTTCCGATGCCAAAGAAATCTTTTGACTCTCTGTTAGGATGCTTGGTCCGTATATCCTGATTTCGAGCCACTGAAACATTTCCTCGTCCGGCCCTCAAACTCGGTGGAAGGCAGCTGATCAATGATCGAGCGCTTGCGAGCAGAGGTCCCCTCTGATCTCTCACCGAGTGGAACTGAGAAGGAAATTCGGCTCTGTCTCGCAGAGTTCTCAGTACTTTGTAAAGCTTCACGAAATTTCCGTAGTTTCTCCAAAAAACTAGTAATAACCTAATTTTAGTAAGTGCGGACGAGAAAGATGCATTTTTGGCTACACTCCTTTTTTTCTCATTAAGAACCAGTAAAATTTAGCTCAGGATCAATGTTCTTAATTTTTTTCGGCCATTTCAGCCTCAAAATGTTCTTATTTTGTTCTTAAAATTCTGTGGTCTCTAATGGCTCCAAATGTGGTTTTACCGCACTGTACAATACTTCACTGTAGGGACCCTGACCTGTAGGGTGCCTAAACCATACATAAACATTAAACAGTTGGATTTAATAATTGTAAAAAATTGGCGAAGCTTACAGAACGTGCATTATATTACTGTACCAAAGCATTTTTTTTACATGCGGGACGCTACATGTTTTCTCATCCATCAAGATGTCAAAGCGAAAGCAAGCAACCTTAGAAGAGTTTGGCTTTAGCAAGAAAGTGTGTCATAGAGACGGTGAAGCGGATGTCATCATTCCGGAATTCGTTGAAGAGAAAGAGATTGTAAAGCGCATCCAGTGTTTACACTGCAGTGATAAATTTGTGAACCAGCAAGGCTTAAGCATCCGTAATAAATGCAAACATCCGAGGTAAGCTTACATATAAGTTAATTTCATGTATCTTTTAATAATGCTCACACAAAAGTGAAGGCATACAACTTTAGAATTTGTGCTTGAAAGTTCCGCAAGTAGTATTCTCAGCATTTTTAAAACAAAACATTTGGCTGTACATGTACATTATTTTCTCTTGCCTGGCCTGCTTCGTAAATTCACAATAAAATTCCTGTCCTTCAGATATCGGACTCGCCATGCAATTTGACTGATTTTTTTAAAAATAATTCAGTATATACCTAGATTAGAGCAAACGTTAGCTTTACACTGTCGTCGCGCTCTGATGTTTGTTTGTTGAAAAAAAAATTCAGCCTCAGATTGCTTTTAAATTAGTCTTATTTTTCGAGCGATTTCAGCCTTAATGTTCTTATCAAGTTTGTTCTTATTAAAAAAAAAGTGTGTATTTAGGCAATGAAAGGTTTGGAAGCCGTTAGGGAGAAATGCTTTATTTTGTTCCACCCCATTTCCTCCTCTATTTTAGCACTAAGAATTGAGTGATTTTACTAAACCTGTGAAACAGTTACCAACACTAGATCATTCCGTGAGACACTAGTTCTATTGTTTTGTTTTGCTTAGTTTTAGTAATATGCTGTAATTGTTGCTATTTCACGATGAAAATAAAATCAGTCTAGGTTATAAAATACTGATGCGTATTGATTGAGTCAAGATGATTGATGTAACGCAACAATGACTTATCTACATAACATGCAAAACTTAAACATGTCATTTGAATGAATAAGAATAAAATCAAACAAATAAAACATTTGTTGATGTGCGTAGTTTAAAATGTCACCATAAGTAAACTGAAACGAAGCGACCAATGTACGAAAAAATTTCACGTTATTCCACAATATAATGTACAAAGCTACATCTTTTGTTTGTGGGAATATTTGAACATTTCACTGAAACAAAACGACTGTATTGTTATATATACTAAATGCTCTGTAAAAACTGAAACTATAGCTGAAGTATCAAATACTACTGTATAGTTCCTCTCGCTTTACGCTTCAATGACTATGAGATCAAGGACGAACAACAATCTCAGACTATAAGCTTGTCAGGTCAAGGACGAACAATACCGACACTCCACGCTTAAAGTAAAGGACCAACTTAACATATACGATTCTAGCTCTATGCTTGAGCTCAAGGACGAACAATTGAACAACACTTTCGCTACTCGCTTAAGGCAGAATGCAGCTTAGCTGGGAAATGGCATCTAACTCGACATGAACGGAAACATGGAATCCCAGATTGACACGCCCGATTGGATTGGTCGGCGCTGCTGCTATGCATAAGCTTCACGTGATCCAAGGTCCAAAATACACGTGATGCGCGTGAAAAATAGTGTTCTTTGCATTCCATACATTCTTAGTAAAAGAATCATGAATTCACTACTTGCACAATACCATAATGCACCTCTTTTACCCCCCAAGAATTTTGCATACTCATTGTTTGTAATTCCTCCTGGGACATGTACATGTCCCAAGGGTAATCTAAAACAATACCTATGCAAATTTTTCGGGGGGGTAAAAGAGGTGTATTATGGGATTTGTGCAAGTAGACAATTGAGCAAAAATCAGTCGAGCCAGTGCCAAACTACACAACTGCAGCGCATGCGTTTGTAAAAGCAACGTTGAGATTAAGACTGCAGGCTCATTTTGTCGCCCGCAATAAACGGTTGAAAAGTCGGAATCGAAGTAATGAGTCGGAAAAAAGTAAACACTTGATTACATGGAAACGTTTTGCATGACAAAGCAGGTTATACATGTGACACGCTGAAGAAGTTCGCGCGTGCTCGATAAGAAATTTCAATAGGCCACGTTGGACATATCAGTCATTATTAAAAACTGGATCATTGGATAATGCAATTCGAGAGTTTTCATTGGCTTAGCCATCATGGTATATGAGCCATTATACCATGATCTACAAAAATGGCGAGCGTATGCGTGATTTTTTGGGCCTTTTTGTTTTTATTGTTGTCTAGTTTTTTATATTTTGGGGCGTTTCTAATAAAACAATTATTCCACTCGCGTTTGTTGGATATGAGATGATTATAGCCAAGTCGGCGCTACGCGCCTCGTTGGCTTTCTATCATCTCATATCCAACGCGCGCTCATGGAATAATTGTTAATTATAATCCATCAAATCTTTTCGCTCGCGCGCGATTGGTCTAAACACGTCACGTGACCGAATGTCCCCCAGCTAAAACTGGGGGATATCCGAGAATATACCCCAATTTTCAAAACTACGCGCGTTGCGTAAAAGATTTGAAGGATAATAAAGACGATAGTCTCCATTTGGGGCGAAAATATGCTCGGATATTTGCCCTTGGACATTATCTGTTCCTCGAAGCTCACAGTTTTCCTCGAGCTACGCTCTCGGAAAACTGTTCGCTTCTCGGAACAGATAATGTCCGCGGACAAATATCCTAGCATATTTTCGCGCCAAATGGAGACTATTGTTTATATATTCTAACATGGCTGTGAGGCTTTCTGAACAAACTTCTATATTTGGTGTTGTTTTCTTTGTATCCAAGTCTCGTTTTAGAATTGAAAGACAAAAGAAACTTAAAAAATTTGCAATTTTGACCCGTAACCCTCGGAGCCAGTTCAGAATATTGATATATCGAACGTTAGGGTAGGGTATAAAACGTGGTCTTTTAAGAATTAAACACAGTTTAGACAGAAGTCGGAACTTATTTCAAGTTTACCCACGAAACGGAGCTGAGTAGAAACTAAGATGAATGTCAAAGTTCTCCTGGTTTTTCTTGTA
>JAHPZR010020428.1:0-28325 GCA_019787425.1 Platygyra sinensis | reverse complement strand
GTATTCGAGGTGAGGCTAGCGCTGTCGAAACCGCCTGACATGACAATTGACATTTATTATTTTGACATGTCATCGTATTTTTAAGAAAAATTTCATTATTATATCTGGAAAAAAAAAAACTTGTGGAGCTTTGGATTCTAAGATCCTCTAACCGCATTCAGTTCAAAACCAAGAATTTTCGGGGTATTCTCTCATCTCGGGGCAACATGAACAGTTCCTCATGTTGCTTTCCAATACCGTGGGCTCAACTGGCTCTTTGTGACGGAAAGAATGACGGAAAGCACCCGAGTGCAACACGAACTTACTACGATTACTCACCGATCAGCCCACGGACACCAACAAACAAAATGGCGGTGGACGGTCCGAGACCAGCTGAATCTTTGCGACACTTAGCCTGCTCTTTGGCTGCTTTAGATCCAGCACCTTGGGAAAAGGTAAGAATTATAGATCAGTGGAAAATATTCTCTATATACTCATTGGATTGGATTGCTGTAATATGTATGATAACCACAAATTTTGACTTCGCATGTGGGTCCATGTATTACTAAGCTTAAAATTTGACAATTCGTATCGGTAAGTTATAATTTTGAAGAGAAGCTAAAACAGTGAAATCGGCCAACTGCACAACGCAAAGAGACCATTTTATGAGGATTTTACTTGGATCCAAAAAAAATCGAAAAGCATATACATCTATATACATGTAAGCTTATAATTTGACGATTATCATCAGCTGTTTTAAAATCTACTGCTGTAACCTACTTCTAGGTTTACGTGGAGTGAATTCGCTGCAGAAAGTCATTTATAAGTTTAACATAATATAAATAGTTAGTCTGCAGTGCAAGCGTATTTAAGTGGAAACACATTACAATTAGTTTCTTCTTGAAATGGTTGGCTGCCATCTTGAGTTTTTGAAGCAGAGGAAGGCTGGGGAGAGAAAGGAATAATTTCTGCTAAGGGTTTAGGTAAAACGGGAGAGGAAATCACCACTTGTTGAATGAATTTTCTTAGACTGGCTAGTATTTATTGTACAAATGACACTTTGTAACTTCCAGACATGAAGTGATTTGGGAAGCATTCTTTCAACAAGTAGTATGCACCATGAGAGGGGGTTTTATTTGCACTCGGCCATTTGCCCATACAACCCAAATGCTTCCCAGCTTTATGTAGCATGAAGCGACTAGGAGTCCCGGGAGGGGGGGGGGGAGTACTCCCTATATTGGCCTATCCAGGGAGGCTCTGCCCGAAAGGGGTACCTTTTTCAGGCTTCAGGTACATAGAAGGGTAGAGATTTCACAATTTAAGGTTTGTAAAAGGGTAGGGAAATCGGTTTTTTCACAGCGTGAAGTGAATAAATAACACTTGTCGTTTGCTTAGCATTTCTTCTGATAATGCTTGATGTTTTCCCGTAATATTGTTCGTTAACTTAATTACAAGGGCTTAGAAAGGGGATGCAGTTGTCAAAGTAGGTATGTGAAAAGGGTACCTTTTCTCAATAAAAGTTATATAAAAGCGGTACCTTTTCTACCAAAATGGTATATAAAAGGGTAAGTGGTTGGACCTCGGGGCAGAGCCTCACTGTATTAAACTTTGTCAAGTACCCTCCCCACCCCTACAGATATTTTAGTTATACTTCATACTTTCCTTTGTCTGTTTTGAGTCCCCTCTTCCCTGGAAAATTCCGTTGATTCTCCTTTGGTTGGTTGTGGATATTTTCTGAAACTGCCTAATGTGTGGTTCCAAAAAATATTCATGCAATAGACCAGTTTTGATGTATTAAAATTCAGCATGGCAGCGAGGTTTAGAAGACAATGAAAAGGAAATTCAATGACCATGTGTTCCTTTCTTTTGTTTGTGTCCTCTAGGCCTCACTATCAGCTGAACTTTAATTAAGAAATAGAAAACATGTACCGTGTTTCTATTGAGTTATACAATTACGAGTGGAAGTTTGGGAGAAATGCGGCTCGTGTTCCCACAGCTTTTTCGAGTTCTCCCAAACTTTCACGAGTGTTTGTATAACTCGATAGAAACATGGAGTACATGTTTTCTATTTCTTTTAGAAAACACCACGACGAGAAAAAGGAAAACAACTTGATAACTTTGATTATCAAAATGTAAATTCTCTTTCCTCGTGCTACACTACGTCAACAGCATGGGCTAGTTCTGTGTCTCCATCGAGTTATACAAACACGATTTTTAACCAATCAGCACGTGTGCTTTCTTAGGACTGTTTTCTAATACAGTATATCATAAGTGAGTTATTGAAGTTCCTTGAAACTTCTTAGAGCTTAGAAAGTTGTGAGGGTGGTGGAATGGGGGTTCAAATATGCTAGGAATTTTGAAGGAAAATTAATTGAAGCTAAAGAGAAATGAGGGTTTCAAGCCAAAAAACGTTCTTGTGAAGTATGAATATTTCCTAGAACAACACACTTTTATCAGCTATTGACATCTGAACAAATTTTATTTTTTAGGTTAAGAAGCTAAGTCGCCTGTGTCCTGCAAATCCATCAACACCAAGTGATGTGTTCATCCTTGATCAACGTGGTACTGATGGTATTCTGGCTCTGGGTTTGTTCGAGCTCCATTCTAATTTGCAGTACAAGGAAAAGATAATACCTTACTTGGTAGATGTACTGAAAGGTCTTCCAAATGCCAAATGGGTGGAGGCTAGGGAACCTGTTTCTCTAACAAAGAGTCCTTTGGCTGGTGAATTTGCATTTTGCTTTGTGACTCTTATGAGTGGATTAGCAGCTAAAGATAATAGCTTGGATGGGGACATCATTAAAATGCAACTGAGTTTGTTCAATACATTAGTTGATCAGTGTTGTGCTTATCCAGAGCTGGTAGAGCACAAAAGAGGTGGGTCAGATTCATTTGAGCATAGTACAGTGTATGTGTATATTGGCCTCCCCATTGCCCATCAACCTATTAAGAAATCCAGCTTTAAGTCTTATCAGTTGTTTTAAGCTTAATCCATACCTTAGCTTTTCTATATGTACAATATACTGATTTGTAGGTCAGTTTGTCTATCTGCCTGTGGGAGGCGCGGTGGCCTCATGGTTAGCGCGCTTGACTCTGGAGCGAGCGCTCTGGGCTCTGTGTTCTTGGGCAAGACACTTTACTCTCACAGTGCCTCTCTCCACCCAGGTGTATAAATGGGTACTGGTGAATTTAATACTGGGGATAAACCTGCGATGGACTAGCATCCCATCCAGGGGGGAGTAGAAATACTCCCAATCGCTTCATGCTACAGAAGCCGGGATAAGCTCCGGCCTGATGGGCCACTTGGCTCGAATGCAGACTTGACCTTTACATTGTCTATCTGCCTATACTTTGTACAGTGTACCTTGGTCAGAGCTGGTCTGATGTTTGTATATGTCTGCCTGCTTGCTAGTTAGCCTTTCTGTATAGCTTGTCTATCTGTCTACATTCCAGCTGGTCTGCTCCCTGTCTGTCTGTCTGTCTGTCTGTCTGTCTGTCTGTCTACATGTATTTGCCTGCTAATCAACCAGTCTTTTTGTCTGTCTTTACCTGCCTGCTACAGTGTAGTTAACCAGTCTGTCTGTCTGTCTGCCTACCTTCCAGTTGGTCTACTATCTGTTCCCCTGTTGGTCTGTCTGCTCAGCACTCGAATCTTTATTTTTTAACGAACACTTTAAACTGTATGGAGAAATGAAACGTTCAGTGATGACCCTGATACCTGTATCTCTCCTTCTAGTGAATTTCTGTCGCACAACTGTCCCCCTTCTTCTTGGTGTGGCACAAGCCCTTGGCGTGTCGAGTGTGTATGTGTCTGACTCCTCCCTGATCACACAGTTATTGTTTCCTAACCACTCCGGCCAAGCCACGCCAAAGGAACCTCAGTTACCGAGGGCATTAAGTCGATCTGCCCCAAGACGATTCTTGAGTTTTCCGCAGGGCAAGAGAGATGATAGTTACCATTTGTCTGATGAACAGTTGAATAACCTTATCACTAAGGTAAGTAATAAATTAATTAAAGTCATGTGCATGTTCAATGTAAGAGCATTTTCAAGCAGTTTTGAACAAGTGGAAACTGAAATGTATTGTTGGTTGCCCAGCTTTTAAATTTGGGGATAACCAGGTTATTTTGATTCATTCCAAGCACTGCATTTAGAGATTCTTTAGAGTGTTTTCACTTGAGGGACAAATCCAAGCTGTTCACATTTTTGGGGGCTTTGCATTACTATGTTAAGCAATACGCTAAAAAAAAGCTTAATGCCATTTTGTCTCCCTCATTAGCAGTAAAGCCAAAACCAGTCGTGACTCGCTTGCAAAATATTTGCTTCCTGTCAGCAGCCCTTTGCTTGGAGTTTTATTTGATTTGCTGGATTGTCTGTGTTCTGTGTGGCTAGCTAGAGTGATACATGTATGTTTGATTTTTGGTTAAACAATGCTCGTTTAAAAACACTCTTTCCAGATACACATCTAGTATTGTTTTTTTTTTCTCTGACGTAAGAATAATTACATTAAAGTAGCTTGGTCATGGCATTTTGATTTATTTTGGTCATGTTATTAATGTTAGACTGTTGCTTACTAACTAAACATAGAAAAACATCAAAGTGATAATAATAAACCATAAAGAGCAAGGATGGTTAAGGATGGAGAAGATTAACACAGATTACAAATTATGAAGAACTTGAAAAATTTAGGTTAATTTTACTTAGACTTTTCAAGATGGGTAATCGCGATATAGCTCCTTTATGTAATTTGTATGATTTCATGTTGAAACCAATTTCACCAACTTACCAATTTTTTTTTCTGAACAGGTTGAGCAACTGATTAGTTCCCAAATTCTTCAAGGTCTAGACAGTGTCTTGTCAGACTGTCTGCAGGTAAGATTCTATTTCTTACAGTACGTTTTGCATTACACTTTTTCAGAGAAAAACCACCAACACCAATGCACTGGGAGACTTTTAGCCGTGTAGATAGGAGACTTTTCAAGGCAAGTACCCCTGGTCTTGCCTTACCATCAATAAACTTAAAAATACAATTTACTAGCAGCTGTCCTTCCTTATTATATTATTATTTTGTTTTCCCTCAGGCTGGAGCATTAATGAACAAATTTCCATTCCAGTCATTTAGTGAAGCCATAATGTTATCCATGGTCACATTATTGAGAGATCTCTGTCAGAATACTCCAGGTAACAGCTTGTAATCTTACATGTAGTGTACTGCAAGTGAACATTTGGAAACATCTTGTCATTCTTTCAGAATGAGCTCCATTGGCCTGAAGGGCCATCAAGAAATCCATGTAACTCTTTTTCATTGTCAACATGGCTAGCGTCAAGGATCGCTGGCATGTGCAACCAACATCAATAACGTCATGCAACGTGGCGACCATACTCCAGCTAATAGTTTGACCATGTCGTGATATTAATATTGGACATCCATATAATGGTCAGTTGACACCTGTTGAAACAAGGTATCCACTGACCAATATCATGTGACCAAATTGCCAGCTCAGGTTTTGTCCTCATTGTGGTCGTATGGTTTTTTGAAGGTTAACTGCTGACCAGGTACTGTTTTTCAGGCAAGAACTTCATGCTAGCCCACATATAGAGCACACTCCCATATTGTCTTATCCATATATATCCATATATGGAATGTCTTATCCATATATGGATATGTGGGCTACCATGAAGTTCTGACCAGTTTTCAATTGAATCACAGGCTCAGTCCAGGTTAATTTATATGCTTAAATTAGAATTGGCTAAATCTCTATATTTTTATATTAGCTCCATGGTAATAGATATCCAACAGTAACAATTAAATAATGAAAAAATGAAAGTTGCAAATACAGCCATAACACTACTGGAGAAATGACCCGAAAAAATTCAGGTTTCATTCTTTCACTATAATTAATAAATTATATTTAGTGTTCTGTTGTCAGAATACATGTATGTCTTGTGTCCGGCCCTTACTCAATTGCAGTATAAGCAAGTGAGCATCAAAAGTTACTTGACGACTAGAAAACAAGCATGGCATTGTAGTGTTTTTGAAGCCCTTGCTTAATTTAGGAGTACTTGCGTTCATGAGAAAAAACCTTGGGCATCTACTGCATTTATTTAGTATTAGCAAAAACAGCTGGATTTTAATTTTGTTATAATTGGTGATCATCTTAGGTATTTCTGTGAGTGTTGCAAGAAGAGCTCACAATGTTGGAAAACTGGTTTTCACAACAGTGAAAGCTGAATTTCAAAAGAAATCTGAAAATAGTGCAGTGTCATTGCCATGGAAACTGCAAACTGTCTCAGCCAGCATTGATTTAATGGTGTGGACAGCGGCTTTGCAAGAGGAGCAAGGTACCTCTTCCAAACTGTATCATTCTATTTGTTTGTGGACCAGTATCATTATTTTGTTAATTGAAAAACTAGGCTGATTTATTCCATCACTGATATTGGAACTGATTCTTTTTAACAAATTGACATCCGGTTTTCATGCATCTGTCCTGTTATCGATCATGATTTCCTTCGTAATGTTCATTGTCAACCACAAGGCAATAGCTGAGTGGATCCTGCAGACTACTTCGACAAATGTTATAACAAAAGTTATTGTCAGTAACAGGGCAGATGCATTAAAAAGTGAAGTCAATTTGTTTTTTACCATGATTATTAATAACAAATTGTCAACTTGTCAGCTTTCACTCGCTGTGCCAACATTTGCATATCAAGTTACATGTATGGCTACTTAGTGACTGAAAATTACCCAATGAGTGTGTAAGAAGTTCTGCATCTTCTGCATCTGTAGCCCTGCATTTAATTCTCTCTGAAATGAATTTTTGTCCAGTTTATTGGGGCAGTTTAAATTTGATTATTTAAACGTTGTGGTGTTTGTGGTCTCTTTTTCAGATGGTGACACGCTTTGCCAAAACATTTCAGAGTTCTTGTGCTCCAATTTAGCAGTTTCCTTGGCCCAGAAAGGCAGTTGTCTCTTCATATTATGTTGTTTAGAAGGCCTTGCTACACTGGCTGAGAAAATACCATCATTAACAAGGTAAAGAAAAAACAAATATTGAAAATAAACAAATGAACATTATTTACTTGTCAGATTCAAAACACCAAATTGACTTACATGTACATACAACTGTACAATAGTCAGATTATAAACAATCTGATTTCAGCTAGACTTGGCAGCACTGGGGCCCCAATAGCCTCTGGGCTTTTATTTAATATTTTTTATTTATAGTTTCTACATGTAGTTCTACATTTTTTTTTGGCTATTTCAATATCCCATTTTGAAAATATTCAAATCCTCCTAACATGGCACAGATGTTTAGAGTAATAAAACAAAAGAAAGAGCATTGCAGTGGAGAGATGAAATCAGTGTAAATTATTTTTCTGATGAATGTATTTCTTTTTGTAATCCCCTAGTTAAACCTCAGAGCTGTGTTAAAATTTTAATATTATTTTTTATTATATGGCTCTGCCTCAAAAGGACTGGGAACTACCAAATTCATGAATTTGATTGGCTAAAATGGATATTGACCGCGGTCTAGATTTTCCCATCTAGACCGGCAGCTGGACCAGTTATGTTTTGAAGCGAAAAAGTTGCGAACTAAAAAGCAAAATCATGGACTGTTTTCATCTAAGAATATTTATTTCTGTAAGCGACAAAAAGCTGATGAGAAAATAAAGTAAAGACAGGATGAGCAAACTTTGGAAGAATTAAATTCCGCTTATCGCAGTTTGCAAGCAAACTGTCACTTAGTCCAAACCAGTTACATTAGACAAATTAAATTGTTCTTGTTTTGCCTTATAATAAACATCTTATTAACCGAGCTAAGTCGGTCTGTATGGGAGAATCTTAACCTCGGTCGTCTGTGCAGACCTCACTCCATTTGGTCTGTACCTGCGACCTCGGTCAAGATTCTCCCATACAGACCTCCTGCTCGGTTAATAAGAGCTAAGTTAAAGATGGCTGGACTTGTTTCTCGGAAGACCTTAGTTCAACTCCTTGGTCAAGCTTGTGAATAGCCAACTGGTCTGCCTCCTGCCAGTTAGGATTTTTAACCATGTTACATGTATGTTTGTTTCATCATTTGGTTTCATTGGCCCTGAAAAGCCCCATTGGAGGAGTGGTCAGCATTTGTATTTATGGTGCAACAGTTACAACCTTATTGATTTTGTTGATTTCATCTTTTGTAGGCCTGTGCTCAACTCTCTGAAAGATTTTCTCCTTCAGCCTGCTCCTCTGCTTGTTAAGTTGTCGGAAACTGCGAAGAAGCCGACAGCAGCGAACATTGTGATGACAGTGTCATCAGAAACCAGTGTTGATTGTCTCACAGTCGGTCAGTCAAGGGGCTGGAAGAAGGATGCAGAAGGTTCTCCTTACCGCAAAGTTAGAAGGGTTGCACTGGACAGCATATGCAGGTGCGAATGAATAATTAATAAATAAATAAATAAATAAATAAATAAATAAATAAATAAATAAATAAATAAATAAATAAATAAATAAATAAATAAATGATAAAGTTCTAAGGAGTTGGCACATTCCATAGAGAAGCTCTTCATCTACTGTTTCCAGATCAAATTGGAATTTAAATTATAATAATTGTAAGCATTATTTTTGTGGGGAGAAGTAAACTAGAGAACCTGGTAAAAAACTCTCAAAGGAGAGAACTAACAACAAACTCAACCCACTTATTATGCCTGGTCCAGGATTGGAACCTGGGCCACACTGATGGGAGTTGAACACTCTTGGGGTGCCATGCCTGCTGCACACCTCCCTCCCGCCACCCACATGTTCCCATCTATCTATAATAGATTAATTAAATTAAGTAGTTCCATGATTTGTGCAACTTGTAGTAATATTGTCAAACTCAAGACATGAACAAAACCCTACGATGTTTTTAGTTACTTTTTACTTGTAATTGTCTAATTCAATTGTTAAATAAATATTATAATTGCCATGATTACAATGTACTTGCAATGTTTTGTTTTAGGGCTCTCAAGTCTGGGCAAGCCATTGAGGAGAACTGTGTCCAGGCATTTCTGGCATCTGTAGCCAACAGACTCTACATATCAGAAAGCAGTGATGGCAATTCTACTCTGATATCAACCAGTGCAATCCTTACCCTAGGCTATGTGGCTTTCATGCTTCACTCTGTACCAAAGACAACAGAGTCGGTACTCACAATCCTTCAACAGAGATTCTGCCGTCCTCCATCAGCTCTTGATCCTCTGATTGTGGAGCAGCTGGGTTATCTGATTCTTAATGGATCGGTAAGTTCAACCTTGCTTCTTTAGTGTTATTTGAATGTACAATATGCAAGGTTTTCAAATTTAGCTGGCACCTGGCACAAGTCACCAGCTACTTCAAGCATTTGCACCGAGTACTTTTGGTATTCTCAATGTAACAAAATTAATGTAATTGCAATCTGATCTCTTTGAGGAAATAAATAAACGCAAACAGATGAAAAAATAAATAAAGAGCGCGGCTTGTTCCTCAGTACTATTTTTGCATTGCGCATCACTACTGCACACAATTTTTGCGTCAATAGCGCGCACAATTGAGCTAAGCTCAATAGCGAACTAAATGTTCCTTTTCTTTTAAACGAGCATGGTGACCTATACTTTTTATCGCATAATCATAGTGTACATATTATCTTCTTTAATTAAAAAAAAAATTAAAAAAATTAATCAGACGGAAAATGGAATGGAATGGAATGCAATGCAAATAATGACTGCAAAAACAACGACCATATGAACACCTTACGTCCACGTCATTTTAAGTGGTGTGATTTTTCGACAAATTTCACATGATATTGTTCCATATGCTCGACACTTTCTACATGTACCTGCCAGGTTTTATCCCAAGTATTGCTTTTAATAAATTATAAACGCTTCCATTTACTGCGAAATATAACTTGGACTGATGAATAGCACGTATGATTAGCATGAGTACAGGCACAAATTTGGTAAGATTGACCCATCACATCTCTTAAGTGAGCATGGTGACCTATCATTTTTACATCAGCTTCTTTTACGTATTCTGGAACTGGAGGATACTTATGTTGACACGCCTAATTAAGTAAATAAATTAAGCAAGTTGATTGTATAACAGGCTTGTAATTCTGTAATCTTGCAACGTATTGTAATAACTCTAGTTCTATCAGATTCTACCTTTCCTTTGTCTTTTTCTTTCCTTTCCTTCCCTTTTTTTTCAATCTCCTCCCATTGAATTACTTTATGTTCTAGTGTCCTCTGCCTGCCTCGACTAGCTGAGCTATGTGTGAGCAGCGGAAGTTGCTATGTATCTGTATGAGAATAAATGAATGAACGAATGAATTGTGTTTTTCGAAACAGTTCTTGGTAGATATCATTCAGGGAAAGCTTCAGAAAAGTTCATTGGTAACTTTAATTTCTGAGGAGTAGAAAAAGTGGAACTTCATCCAAGCTGCAGAGTAAACTTTTGTCCTTTATTTTTTCAATTTATGACATTATTTTGTCAAGTGAAGTTGTATTTTATTGTCGTGTGTGCATCCTGCCACTTGAACTGTGGAGCAATAAAAACACATTATATGTCCTGTACTGTACAGTACACAGTGTATTACATGTGGCAATTAATTTTTTACTACGAAAATTAAATTAAAGAAATGATTGTATACTTAAAGGTAACTATTTTTTACAATGTTTTAAATTGAACAGATAATAATCAGAATACTTAATTAATATTACTTACCAGATAAAAGTTCAGTAACAAGGTTTGATTCTGAACTGCAGGAACAGTGTTATCAACAGATCATGGGCATGTTTATGAAGATCACAGTGGATGCAGGTTCAATGGCCTACTCCCCTGAGCCATCCATTAACGATAAAACAGAAGGTTACAGGTGAGACATCACTCCAATTAAGAAATAGAAAACATGTAATTTAGACTGTGTTTTTATCAATTAATAGAAATGTGTGAAATCTTGAGCTCATACTAATCTAATAATGTAGCCAATCAGAGAAACGATAGAATGCTAGCAGATTCGTACTAAAACTGGATAGAAACAAGGGGGCATGTTTTCTATTTCTTTTAGAAAACACTACGACTGAAAAAAGAAAAGAAAACAACTTGTTTACTTTGATCATCAAAACGTGAAGTCTCTTTGCTCATGCCATAATTGTTCAATCTGTGTTTCTTTGGAGTTATAGAAACACTCGTGGAAATTTGGTAGAACTCGAAAAAACTGAGGAAACAGTTGCGCTTATTTTCTAAGGGTTGTTTTCCAAATAAAAATTATGACCCTGCTCAGTTGTGCCAGAGCTCTGCCATTCACTGGCTTGTATACTGTAGGTTGAAATTCATACTTATGGCTACTCTTGTATGAGGCTCAGCTGCCACCTAAGAAGCATTTGGCCTCAAACTCTAACCACCTGTGCAGGCTAGAACTGGTCCAGAAATAAGCGTCTGGTCACACACATATCTGTGATGTGTACACGTCCACATACCTGCAATTCAAAAGTCACCAACAACAACACCTGTCAAAATGTAGAGTGTGCCTGCAGCAGGGATTTTGCTGCTAACAATACACTGTAAGCTATTTTCCGCCAACTTCTAGCTAATTTCCTTCAGAGACATTTTGGGGGCATCACTCAATGGGGGAGGGAGCATTGCATGATGTCCACACAACGGCCTCTGAGGAGACTAATTTTAATCACACTGGCCTTTAACTTAGATCCTGACAAACTTCAAGTACATGTACATGTACATCTCTGGCCTTAACTTTCTTCTATGTCCGTTATCCTACACTTGCTATTACAAAACATTTTGACAGGAGTCCAGCAAATGAATGTTTTTCACAACCATTAAATTTAGCGTGTGGCTAGATTAGCTAGCGGGAAAAGAAATACAATTTACCTTGTTAAGCTTGGTACTATTTTGCTTTTTTGTGTTTAGGCACTGTGGCCTTGCTGTCATCAATGCCTATTCCAATGTAGCCGCAAATCTTCAAGGAGAAGCACAGTTACAAGACTACTTAGTACGGCTTCTGGAGCTCTTTGTACAGCTGGGATTAGAAAGCAAGAGAGTCAGTGAGAAGGCTCCTGCTACATCTAAGGTAAAGTTGTGTGATTTTGTGCTTTCTCTGACACAAAGTGCCAACAAGTTATAACAGGGTGATGTCGAGAGAAGGCAAGACACACTACTTTACTTTTAGAGATCATTGATGAAACTTATCGACAATGAGTGTCGCAAACTTTAAGCTATCAAAAATCAGTCTCTCAAACTGTGTTACACTGTACTCTCCTGTGTCTGGTCATGCTGTAAGCCTCGAGACCTATCTTACAGCGTAACCTTGACGTTAGCCCATCACCCATTGCCTTTAGAATCTCTAAGAAGATGAAGGGTTATCTTTGATGAAGGTTAACTAAACTTAACCAGACTTAAGATCAATCTTTCTGCAGTTAGCAGTGAGATTCTACTCTTATTTCTGAGTGAAATAGAATACTTTTTTTGAAGTGTTCCCTGGAAAAAAGACATCAGAGATTCAGGCCAAAAAAATCCATCCAGACAAGTGTGAGATTTTTGAAGTGGCTTTGAGTAGATGTTACAAGTAACAAGTAACCAATCAGACACAAATGCCAACTAGTTATTAATTATTAATTGTTCTTGCAGGCTTCATCAAGTGCTGGAAACCTTGGTGTGCTTATCCCTGTTATATCAATAGTGATGCAGCGTCTTCCAGTGATCAGCGACCCCAAGCCACGCCTTCACAAGCTGTTCCGAGACTTCTGGCTGTACTGTGTGGTGATGGGTTTTGGAGTTGAGGGGTCTGGTATTTGGCCTTATGAGTGGTACGAGGGTGTGTGCCAGATTGCATCCAAGTCTCCGTTACTGCTTGGAACAGGTCATCTGAGATCAGAACTGATGTATAACTCAGCACTGAGGAATGACTCTGTAGCTCCAGTTAGTGAATTGTTCATTTTCTGCAGTCTTATTTTTGCCTACAGCTTTGCTTCAAACTCTCTTACTGGCTAGACATTAGTTATGCACACATACACGTGTTTGGGACACAAGTACCTTTGGGACCGCGTTGACCTGGACACTAGTTTTCTCACTTTGAAAAGAGTTCACCCCAACCTGAAATCAAAGCAAATCTAGAATTCCACTTCAATCTTTGCAGTGTTTTGCTTGATTTTCATTGTTTACTGAAAAGCCTGTTTTTGAATGTGCTTTTGCTCATCCTGCAATGTTGTTTTTATCATATTTGGTTAAAAACAGTATTGACCGTTTCTCTGTGATATGCATATTAGCTATGAAATGGTATCTATTGCGCATGTGCTCCAGCTGATTGTGTCTCTTTAATCTCGTGCTGTAACATGCTCTGTTGAGAACAACAGTTGTAATCTGATTTTGAGAAATCAGGGCTGTTCCCAGTAAAAGTCTAACCGAGGCACTTGTCTCTGCAAAAATTTTGAAGTTAATATTTTACTGTACTTGAGGATCTTGTAAGAGGCCATGCGTTAAAAAAGCAGATGAAAGAAATGTTTTTTTGTTTTTCGTGATAATTAATTAATCTGTCTGGCTACAACCTTGGGAATCGTTTTAGTACAAACTTCCTTATCTACATGTGCAAATGGATAGTCTTCAAAACTGCTCTTGGAATGAAACCAAGGTGGCCTCATTATAAAGTGTGTTTCCCCTGAAATTTCAATCTTTTAAATGATTGTTTTTATTGATTTATTATTTATTTCCCACCAGGCGGAATTGAATGAAGTCCGCACAAGTCTTTTGGAGACTTTAGGGAATCCAGCTGAGATTGTCACACTGGTAAACAAACTAAATTTTGGACAGTGCACTTACTTGCTGTCAGTGTACCGACTGGAATATCTCAGGGTTTCCTCGGATCCTGGAAAATTTTATTCCATCTTTGACTACTTAGAGGACAAGGCTATTGAAAAGGATAAAGCTGGTACGAGAAAACTTTCATTCTATAAGAAGCACGGACAGTTCAATTTGTTAGCAACTGTACTTTAGGAACGGTAGCGTGGCTGAGTGTGTTGGGCCGGGTAGCGGACTTGCCCGGCCGGTAGCGAGTTCAAGTCCCGGTCTGACCACTTGGCAGTAGTTGTTTCTCGGTAGACCCCAGTTCAACTCCACAGGCATGCTTATAAATCGCTAACTGGTCTGCCTCCCACCATATTATGTCTGTTTGAAATATTTGTTTCTTTCAGTTGAAGTGGCATGTCTGTGAACCAGCTTGGTGCATCTTAGCGCATCAACCTCTGATTTGCATTGTTTAGTCACGGAAGATTTTCTTCAAAAAGTTTTTAGGCAAGGGCAAATACGTTAAGGAGCTAAACGTTCTGTGGACACACATCGATGGTCTTTGATTGAAATTTTTTTTTTTTAAATTATAGATTGACTCCACTAGAATACAAACAAATTATAAATTACATTAAAATTAATGGAAACTGTAGAAGAAAAATTGTGGAGAAAGAGACAACCAGAAGCGCTTATGCACCTTACAAGGGATGCCCCCTTTAATTAAAATATAACAAAATTGTATAGAAGTATAAAAATAGATGTTCTAGTTATCCTTAATGAAGCTTTAAGCATTCTTTTTAAAAGTTTCAATACTATTTGATTCTCTAATATGATTAGGTAAACTGCTCTATTCATTAACAATACGGTTAAAAAAAACTATATTTAAGACCGTTAGTCCTGCTGTGACATTACAGGAATCTGGCAGTGTATATCTGCTGTTGGGGATAAAGTATTCTCAGTATTTCTGGATGTCATGTCCAATAAACCAAGAACAACAGACAGGGAGACAGAACTGGAGAGACATGCACAGTTTTTGCTGGTCAAGTTTAATCACCTCCAGAAAAGGATCAGACGTGTTGCTGATAAGTATTTGTCTTCATTTGTTGACAAGTAAGTTGACAGAGATTTATGTACGAATTACATAGTCACCCTCTTTCATTTGGGAAGACACTTATTCAAATCACATCGCATCTGATAACATTACATCACATTGTATCGCATCACATCGCAAATCACAACATCACCTTACATAGCATCGCACCACATCACATACCATAGAATCACATCGCATTGTATCGCATCGCATCGCATCGCATCGCATCGCATCACATCGCATATCAACATCACATCACATCACATCACATCACATCACGTCTCATCTCATCATATCGCATTACATCACATCGCGTCGCATCGCATGACATCAAATCAAACCTATATTCTAAACAAACTTATGATTACTTGAAGTTTACTTTTGATTAGATAACCACCTCTAATATCATCTATGTCCTATACCTGAAGTAATAGCATCCTTCCAACAATTTCCCAGGACAAGTTTGTACATTCCAAGTTTTTGGCAATCACCATTATATTTGTAAATGTGTTTTTACATAAAATTATCAGAAAAGAATGTTGCATAAAAACTGCTTGTAAGTAATTTCGAATTTTGACTTCTATAACAGTGATGTTTTCCTTGTTACGTTAAGGTTTCCACATCTGTTATGGAATGGCAAAGTCCTCCATTTTATGTTGGATCTGCTTCAGGAATTGTCCAAGTGTCTTAATCATCCAGTAAGTGCACAACAGAAAACTACTTTGATTGTTTCCTTTTTGTGTAATACTGAATCAATCTAACAAAAATAATGAAGATAAAATTAAATGATGATAAGACTTCTCATTCTGCGAAAAAATATCTTTCTGACAGCAGTACAAAACTTCACCTTACGGCCAAATCGCTAAAGACAGACGAAAAAAAGGTTCATTTTTGCCATTTGCTTTTTGAGACAAGCAAGCGTCAATCTTTTCTCTCTCTCTGTGTTTCAAGTATTTAACACTGACTAATGATTTAATTCTCTTCACATCCAGAATGAAAATCATCAGACAATTGAGATCAATGTTCCCAGCTCTGTGCCATTCAGTCTAATTGTCCCAGAAGAGATGGACGGTCGTGAAGGGACAGTCAGAGATTTTGCAGCTCGTTGTAGTGGTATCATAATGGAGGCGATCAAATGGGCGCCAGAGACGACAAGATCACTACTGCAGGTAGGCAGGATGGAAACTGAAAAACATAAACTCTGCAAAATTCCCCTTTCTGTAGAGTCCCCGAGTCCCACCCGCCACCCTCAGCCTCTCCCTCCAGAATTTTAATTTTGTATTAATCTGGTTAAATTTAATGCGTTCTCCGGCTAAAAATATCTTTAAAAACATAAGCTGTTGACTGCCTAAACTGTTCCCTCCAGCGGGTGAATTTATAAAAAAGGCGTTAAAAATTCAAATGTAGAGTGATAAAAGGAATAGAATGAAATTGAAGAACCATATAACTAAACAGTTGTATACCACAATTCTAGTCGTCCAGGGAAGCATTTTGACGCTATTGATAGTTAGGTGGGTGGATCAGAATGGAAGGTACCTTGCGCTTGTGTAGTTATTTTTAGTTCCTTTTCATTTTCGTCAGGATTATATCATGAAGCTGGAGAATGCGTCTGAGGGTGTGTCTCATCACACTGGTTTGTCCCTTGCTACAGAGGATGTACTGCAGTGTGCTGGATTAAACCCCTCCTCTATCGCTGTTAGTGATGTGTTCCTGGAAAAACGACCAAACTGCGTGAAACAGGACAGCTCTCAGCTGGTGTCAGGTCTCACACTGAGGAGTAGATATCAAGGAGAGGTAAACAGAACTTACCCTGGTAAAATTCTTAGAGGAAACGCGAAGTACACAGCCGTTTTTAAGGGGTTTTGACGGATTTCGTAGTTATTGAAAGTTTGCTGCAGGTTTTCATACCTATTTCATACCTTTTATAAGTCAGTATTAAAAAAAAGCTTTACTGACCTCATTTTTACTTTGATTATTTGCAAGATTTTTTACTCTTAAACGAGGTTAGTGAAGCGAAATAAATGTTATGCATACAAGATAATTTTAAATTGGTTGCCATTAATAACGCTGTGTTGTTACGGTCAGTGAAAAGTTACTTTCGACCAGAGAAATTAAAGGCAAATTTATGCTTCACTTCAGGTTTTGGAACAGCTAGGTAACTACAAAACCAATTGTAAAACGCTATTGCGAAATCTAAAGTCACTAACATTAGATAATCAATTGGCCTTACAGATTGTGTTTTTCTCTGTAGATAATTGGAATGAGGGAATTACTGGCCTGTCAGAGTCCTAATAACCAAGATGTGAATACTGCATTATCAACCATGTTAATCAAGCAGTTAGTGGAGGCGAAGTCAAGTGATGAGGAGGCTTTTGTGGCAGCGATGTTCAGAGCGTCAGCATTTCTTGTCACTTCTCAAGGTACAGAGATACAGTAACCAACAAATTGGATGGCGTTTTCTGTAGTTTCCACATCTAGCCTACGTAGCAAGTTTTCTCGTACGAAGAGCTTTTCCGCATTCAGGCTGCGTGCAAGTTGGAGCTAGAGCAAAAAAATCGACTACCCATAAGGAGGGGTTCAATTTTTTTATGTCAATAAGGAGATTTTTACAAGACAATTTTCATGGCAAAAAGTTATATATTTGAAATCTCTCAAATATTCACAAAGGTTTGACGTTGTGGACTAATTGGGACTCACAGCAAGTAAAGGTGGATAGGGGTACTGGAAATTCAAATAATAATTTATCTTTATGTAGGAATTGTCTTTCGAGAATGTGATAGCCTCTTCTAGGCGTTCAGATAGTTAGGGCGCAGCTCGTGAAACAACGCGCGAGAAAACCAAAACAGCGCTTTTTTTTATTTTTTCGCGCGCTGTTTTTCCCGCTGCCCCCGGCCCCAACTAACTGAACGCCTGGAAGAGGCTAAGGATGTGATTAAAAAATCTAAATCTAAGACTTAAGATGGATTATGAGAGTTTGCTTAAAACAGAAGGGTTTGAATTTCTGAAAAACAATTTCTGAACACCTGCTTGATATCAAAAAGCGATTGTCAACGTTTGTGCGTTACGGGGTTACTAATGACTTTAATTTAAAATTACTTATCTGTAACTGAGTTAAAGTAATTTATTCACAATATAATTATTCTGTGTTAGTTGTTGATCGTGAGCTGCTTCATAATGTATGCTGGTGCCCAGCTGATCTGTTTACGGAACTGTCCATGTCTACTGCTGTGTCCTGCTGGGAGTGGATCATGGGAGCAAGACAAGACTTGGAACTGCCAGTAAGTCAATAAAACACATATAATTTGGCTTTAAGTATTTATCAAGGAGATAAGCCAAGATAATCACGATAAGGCAAGATTCTCGTTTCACCACCAGCAATTTTAGAGAATTTGTTATATTAACTGAAAAGCGGGATTTCTTGATATAAATAAAGTGTATTTTAGAGTTCTCTAATGACTCGCTGAAACTATAACCAGTGAAAACGCTCCGACCAATCATAGCAAGCGTAAGGAACGCGGTCAACCAATCAGAGCTGGAAATAAAATCAATTACCGGGCACCAATCATAGGAGAGTCAAATTGGTTGGAAATGTGAAACCAGTTGAAAGCGCGGGAAAACTTTCAACCGACGCCGAGCACGAGAACAGTTAAATCGCTTGAAAACGCGGTGTGAAAACGCGGAACCAGTGAAAAGCGTTGAAACTTTGTAACCGACTCTAAGCGCGGGATAACTCGGGAAGCCAGGCCGCGATAGTCTTGATGTCACTCCTGATTTATTGTGGTGCTTAGTAGTTTCACCCATTTACAGAGCATAAGTGGAAGTAAAATCAAATCAAACAATAATAGCAATTTGCAATGAATATATATAGCAGCGGTATTCAGTGTAATATTGTCTGCATTTTCAGTTGTTGAGTAAAATCAGTGCAGCTTGGCATTGGACTGTTTGTCGTCGCATTGGTTTATTTGCGGCAGACTTGAAAGTCGAAAGCCCGCTAGCAGCTTCCTCTGACAGCAGATCCCCACCCAACCCCCCTAATGTTGCTCCGCATGACATCTGGATCAAGTTCCTGGCTCGGAGGTTTCAGGTCATCAAATACTACAGTTATGACCAGGTGAGTTATAACAAGACGCCCTCGGGAAGGGGCTCTTATGTCCAGGATTAAACACAAGTGTTGTTAAATTAGTACTATATATTTGGCAGTGTTATTTGACATTTCCATATTACTTCATATTTGACAGAATTGTGTGTGTTTTGGTAACTTTTCACCAATGAGGACACTTTGTGATGCTTATCATAAGGAATTTGAATCTCCTTTTTTTTAGTGTTCAATCCTGGCCGTATCTCGTAGCGGGGTGGGGGGTGGGGATGGACTCGTAGTTGAAAAGGTCAGAGATGCTGGTTGTCTTGTCTAGATGTCTAAATCAAGGGGTCTTTTCATATGGGAGTTCCCGCGGGACGTCCTTAAGGTAGACCAATCAGATATTAGGCCCTTGTGAAGTGGTATCAATCACCCCCGAAACAGTAAGTAACTAGTAAATGGCTCGCGACAAAAATAGTGCTCAAGAAGAGCAGATCAAAAAAGGAAATTCAAAATTTCAGCAATTTGAGTTTAGGTTAGTTCGCGTATACGCCGATTAAAAAAAAAACGAAATTGCGATCCGGCATACTTTTAGAGCAGCCAAGAAGAGTATTGAACATTTGGCCAAGTCGACCCTGCACAAAAAACAATAACAAAAAGCTTTATTTCCTTCATTCTGTCCTATTGACACTATTACAGATATTTACACCTATTTAAAAGAGATAGCGGCGGGGCTGGCTACCTGAAATAACGTATAGAGAGTTAAATGTCACTAAAATAACAACTGAGGACTTGTGTTCAGGAAGCAAAAATAATATGACAAAGATATTTCATGCGGACACACGTGATTGATGAATTCCACTAACAGCGCCTCTGTTTCTTTTCTTCTCCCGTCAAGAACTTTTATCTCAGCCTCTGCCGTTCAGTGTTGCCTAATCGTTTATTTGTGTTATTTCTAGGTGGAGATATTCGCCACAATGCTGCAGCGTTGTCTTCCACTGTGCGTTGAAAAGAAAAATGTTCTGTCTCGCCATATTGCTGCACTCAGAGCTCGGTTTAGACTTCTTCATCTTGGCCTGTCCATGCTACAGGGAGAGTTCTTAACCAACTCTGTGATGAAGAATGTTCTACGAGAGAGGATATACTACAACGCTTTGGATTATTTTAGGTGAAATATTTGTATAGAACGGTGCGTAAAGTTTTCTAAATATAACTCCGCACCTCGGCCAAAATGGTCAACATCGCCTCAGGTTTTTTCAAAACTCCGTATAGCATCTCTGATTGGTCGTTGCTAGGGTGCGTTTTTTCGCGCTTAATTAGCAACCAATCAGAGACGCCACCCGGATCTCTGCTGAGCTGCGTCGTCACTATGAGATTTTCGGTCCCATCTCACGTGGTATCGAGCGAAGGAAGATTTCAGCGCGCGAAGAAGGACTTCAGCTGATTGCTGATCCATTTTGTTTGACCAAGTACATTGCTGTGAATTTGTGTGTTATCTTTGACAGCGTTGAACCCATGTGGCCTGTGAGCAAGGATACAGAGCTACGTGAAGACATTCAAGTGCTGATCAAGTTCTGGCAGGCAATGCATTCCGACAAAAAATACATGAAGTTCTTCATGTTAGCGACACCAATAGACGCTACTGGACTGTTGCCACAAAACTCTTCAGGAGGGTCTCAATACACTAGTGGCTCTACTGGGTTAGGGCCTTATCTCACCTTTACTTGCTTAAAGTCCCAAACAACGTCATAACTCTGTAAATATTTGAGAGATTTCTAAAAGTTTTGGCAATGAAAATTGTCTTGTAAAAATTTTCTCTTTAAAGTAAAAAGAAAAAAATTGAACTCGTCTTATCTAAGACAAAAAAAATCGACGAGGCAAGGGTTAGTCGCTTTTTTTGCTCTAGCTTCAACTTAGACGCGGCCTGAATGTGGAAAAGCTCTTCTTATGAGAACACTTGCTACGTAGGCTAGGTGTGGACACTACAGAGAACTACTTTAGTTTGCTTGCTACTGTATCTCCGTACCTTTAGAAGTGACAAGAAATGCTGATGCTCTGAACATGGCTGCAACAAAGGCATCTTCATCACTTGACTGTGACTCCACTAACTGCTTGATTAACATGGTTGATAATGCAGTATTCACATCTTGGTTATTAGGACTCTGATAGCCCAGTAATTCCCTCATTCCAACTATCTACAGAGAAAAACACATTCTGTAAGGTCAGTTGATTATCTACAGTTGGTGACTTGAGATGTTCAACTGATCTTGTAGCTGCCGTTTAAGTGACAGTTCCAGAGCCTGAAGTGAAGCATAAATTTGCTTTTAATTTCTCTGGTCGAAAGTAATTTTCACTAACCATAACAACACGTTATTCGCAACACGCATAGACCCATTTCGTTAATGGCAACCAATTTAAAATTATCTTGTATGCATTACATGTATTTAGCCTCACTAACCTCATTTGGGAGTAAAAAATCTTTTGAATAATCAACGCAAAAACGTAGTCAGTATGGCTTATTTTAATACTTACATAAGCCATTTATGAGAAAAGTCCGTTTATGAAAAGGGTAAGAAAACCTGCAGCAACCTTTCAATAGCTACGAAATCAGTGAAAACCCCTTACAAACGGCTATTTATTTCGCGTTTTCTCTAAGAATTTTACCAGGGAAAGTTCTGTTTACCTCTCCTAGATATCTACTCCTCAGTGTGAGACCTGACACCAGCTGAGAGCTGTCCTGTTTCACGCAGTTTGGTCGTTTTTCCAGGAACACATCACTAACAGCGATAGAGGAAGGGTTTAATCCAGCACACTGCAGTACATCCTCTGTAGCAAGGGACAGACCAGTGTGATGAGACACACCCTGAGACGCATTCTCCAGTTTCATGATATAATCCTGACGAAAATAAAAAGGAAATAAAAATTAAATACGCAAACGAAAGTACGTGTATTTCCATTCTGGTCCACTGAAGTGTCGGGGGAAGTAAATTATTGTAGAGAGGGTATCAAAAGAAAGGAGGGCGTGAGTGTGGGATGGTTGAGTTAAATCATAAATCACATCGCATACATAAAAAGATATAGATGGCTGTTCAATGGTTATTTCTATTCCATTCTAAAGACTAGAAAATTTTGTGGTATACAACTGTTAGGTTATATGGATCCTCAATTTTATTCTATTATATTCTTTTTACTGATCACACTGTATTTTGGGATTTTTACGCGCCTTTCATTAATTCACCAGCTGGAGAGAGCAGTTTATGTAGTTTTTAACAATAATTTTTTTCCAGAGAACGTATTCAATTTTACCACATAAATACAAAATTAAATTCTAGAGGGAGGCGTCGAGGATGATGTTCGGGAGGGCTAAAGAAAGAGGCTTTTGCAATTTTTTTTATTCAGTTTCCATTGTGCGTACCTGCAGTAGTGATCTCGTCGTCTCTGGCGCCCATTTGATCGCCTCCATTATGATACCGCTACAACGAGCTGCAAAATCTCTTACTGTCCCTTCACGACCGTCCATCTCTTCTGGGACAATTAGACTGAATGGCACAGAGCTGGGAACATTGATCTCAATTGTCTGATGATTTTCATTCTGGATGTGAAGAGAATTATATCATTAGTCAGTGTTAAATACTTGAAAAACAGAGAGGGGATAAGATTGACGTTTGCTTGCCTCACAAAGCAAATGGCAAAAATGAACCTTTTTTTCGTCTGTCTTTAGCGATTTGGCCGTAAGGTTAAGTTTTGTATTGCTGCCAGCAAGATATTTTTTCTTGGAATGAGAAAGTCTCAACATCATTTAATTTTGTTTTCATTATTTTTGTTACATTGGAAACAATCAAAGTAGTTTTCTGTTGTGCACTTACTGGATGGGTAAGACACTTGGACAATTCCTGAAGCAGATCCAACATAAAATGGAGAACTTTTCCATTCCATAACAGATGTGGAAACCTTAACGTAACAAGGAAAACATCATTGATATAGAAGTCACAATTCCAAATTACTAATTAAAAACAAACAGGTTTTACGCAACATTCATTTCTGATAATTTCACGTAAAAACACATTTAGAAATGGCGATTGCCAAAAACTTGGAATGTACAAACTTGCCCTTGGAAATTGTTGGAAGAATGCTATTACTTCAGGTATGGGACACAGATGCCATTATCAGAGGTGGTTATCTAATCAGAAGTAAACTTCAAGTAATCAGAAGTGATGCGATGCGATGCGATGCGATGCGATGCGATGCGGCGCGATGCGATGTGATAAGATATGATGTGATGTATACATATACATTAGTTTATCCATATATTACTTATTGTAACTCTACGTGGTCGTCCACTTATGCATCTAATTTAAACAGAATTTGTTCTTTACAAAAGCGGGCGGTGCGAGCTGTTACAAATTCAGAATATCGAGCACATACATAATGTACTGCTCCTCTTTTTACCAAACTGAAAATTTTAGACATCTTCCAAATCAATACCCTCGATATTGCTAAATTAATGTTCTACTACCACAATAATCTACTGCCTCCACTTTTCCTCAATTTGTTTATGACAAACAATCAAGTTCATAAATATGACACAAGAACAGCTGGTAATTATCGTGTGCATCCCTGTCGTACGAACATCAAGAAATTCACTATTCTTTACCAAGGACCTAAGGTCTGGAACTGTCTTCCTGCCTCTATTACCAGTTTGTCAAGCTTTCCTACGTTTAAAAACAAAGTGCTAGAGTTTTTACTTAAATAGTTTCTGAATTAGTTTCTGCCGCACTCCTTTGCAGCCCTTATCTTGTCTAATATTGTGATGTCGAGGTGGCCTCTCCTATAAGCCTGGTGGTTTCTTGAGGTCTCCTCGCCTAACAACTTGCTGTATATTATTATTGTTATTATTACTATTTATTTTATTTTTTCTTTTTTAATTTGTTGTAATATAAAGGCAAATAAATGATGATGATGATGATGATGATGATGAGATGTGATGTTGATATGCGATCTGATGCGATGTGATGTGACATGCGATGTGATGTTATGAGATGCGATGCGATGTGACGTCGTGACACGCGATGTGATGCTATACAATGTGATGTAAATGTTATGAGATGCAATGCGATGTGATTTGAGTAAGTGTTTTCCTAAATGAAAGGAGCAGACTAAGGGCGCGTTCGTTTGGGATCAATCCGGAATAAGAATAATTGGAATAATGCGGGTAAGCGTTTGTTTGGGAGCTATTCTCATTCCGGAATACCTGGATATCCATTCCGGCTATGCTGCTCCCAGGAGCAGAATAGCCGGAATATATTCCGGAATAGCCCAAACGAACGCGCCCTAAATAATTTGTACATGAATCTCTGTAAACTTACTTGTCAACAAATGAAGACAAATACTTATCAGCAACACGTCTGATCCTTTTCTGCAGGTGATTAAACTTGACCAGCAAAAACTGTGCATGTCTCTCCAGTTCTGTCTCCCTGTCTGTTGTTCTTGGTTTATTGGACATGACATCCAGAAACACTGAGAATACTTTATCCCCAACAGCAGATATACACTGCCAGATTCCTGTAATGACACAGAAATAACAATCAAAGTCCATCAATGTGTATCCACAGAACGTTTGGCTCCTCGACATATTTGTTAGCCTCCTACGCAGACGTTCTTAGGCTTGTCACGCGTTCCTCCCCACGTGGAGAGTAACGCGTGACAAGCCTAAGAATGTCTGCGTGGGAGGCTACATATTTGTGCTTGCCTAATAATTTTTTTTAAAAAAATATTCTGTGACAGGTCCCAAGGGAAACAGTAAGTTTTGTATCCCGTCGTTCTCAATGTTTCCCGAGGCGGAGCCGGGGGCCAGTCGTTAAGTGTTTTGTTATACCTCCCAACTCAAAATTAGAAAAAACTGCGAAGAAATCGTTTGCTTCACGCCGACTGTCTCATAAATTTGCCGCGGTTTCAAGGAGCACGACCTGATCACGTGCGAGTCAAAAGTTCATGTTGTTGTTTCCCATGGGAGTTAGTGAGTTTTGACCCACGGCACGTGACACGTTTTCCTCCAATCGGAAAACGTATTTGAGTGGGGAGGTATAACAAAGAAATTAATGTTGCTAAATGCTGAGTGTTCATACTGGTCAATGCGCTTAGAGCTCTACAACTAGCTAGCTCACAGGCATACCACTTAAACTGAAAGAAATATATATTTTAAATAAACATTAAGGCTTAAAAATCCCAACCGGTAGGAGACAGACCAGTTAGCAAATTACAACCATGACTGAGAAGTTGAACTAAGGTATACCAAGAAACAACTCCACCTAAGTGGTCAGAGCGGAACTAGAATCCCCGAACTTCAAGTCTGCCGCCCGGCCCTACATACTCGACCATGCTGCCATTCCTAAAGTACAGTTGTTAAGAAATTGAATTGTCCGTGCGTCTTATAAAATGAAGGATTTTTTCGTACCAGCTTTATCCTTTTCAATAGCCTTGTCCTCTAAGTAGTCAAAGATGGAATAAAATTTTCCAGGATCTGAGGAAACCCTGAGATATTCCAGTCGGTACACTGACAGCAAGTATGTGCACTGTCCAAAATTTAATTTGTTCACCAGTGTGACGATCTCAGCTGGATTCCCTAAAGTTTCCAAAAGACTTGTGCGGACTTCATTCAATTCCGCCTGGTGGGAGATAAATAATAAATAAATAAATAAATAAATAAATAAATAAATAAATAAATAAATAAATAAATAAATAAATAAAAACAATCATTTAGAAGATTGAAATTCTAGGGGAACCACTCTATAATGAGACCACCATGGTTTCATTCCCAGAGCAGTTTTGAAGACTAACCAGTTGTACACGTAGATAAGCACACTTTTACTGAAACGATTCCCAGGGTTGTAGCCAGACAGAAATCATTAATTATCAAGAAAAACAAGTTAAAAATTTTTTCATCTGCTTTTTTAACGCAAGGTCTCTTAGAAGATCCTCAAATAAAATACATGTATTAACTTCAAAATTTTCGTAGAGACAAGTGCCTCGGTTCAACTTTTACTGGATAAAGCCCTCATTCCTCAAAATCAGATTACAACTGGTGTTTTCCACAGAGCATGTTACAGCACAACATTAAACAAATACGTGCATGTGTGCATAGCTATGTCTAGCCAGTAAGAGTGTTTGAAGCAAAGCTGTAGGCAAAAAATAAGACTGCAGAAAATAGACAATTCACTAACTGGAGCTACAGCGTCATTCCTCAATGCTGAATTGTACATAAGTTCTGATCTCAGATGACCTGTTCCAAGCAGTAAAGGAGACTTTGACGCAATCTGGCACACACCCTGGTACCACTCATAAGGCCAAATACCAGACCCCTCAACCCCAAAACCCATCACCACACAGTACAGCCAGAAGTCTCGGAACAGCTTGTGAAGGCGTGGCTTGGGGTCGCTGATCACTGGAAGACGCTGCATCACTATTGATATAACAGGGATAAGCACACCAAGGTTTCCAGCACTTGATGAAGCCTGCAACAACAAGTAATAATTAATAACTAGTTGGCATTTGTGTCTGATTGGTTACTTGTTACTTGTAACATCTACTCAAAGCCACTTCAAAAATCTCATACTTGTCTGAATGGATTTTTTTGGCCTGAATCTCTGATGTCTTTTTTCCAGGGAACACTTCAAAAAAAGTATTCTATTTCACTCAGAAATAAGGGTAAAATCTCACTGCTAACTGCAGAAAGATGAATCTTAAGTCTGGTTAAGTTTAGTTAACCTTCATCAGAGATAACCCTTCATCTTCTTAGAGATTCTAAAGGCAATGGGTGATGGGCTAACGTCAAGGTTACGCTTTGAGAGAGGTCTCGAGACTTAAAGCATGACCAGACACAGAAGAGTACAGTGTAACACAGTTTGAGAGACTGATTTTTGAGAGCTTAAAGTTTGCGACACTCTTTGTCAATAAGTTTCATCAATGATCTCTAAAAGTAAAGTAGTGTCTTGCCCTCTCTCGACATCACCCTGTTACAACTTGTTGGCACTTTGTGTCAGAGAAAACACAAAATCACACAACTTTACCTTAGATGTAGCAGGAGCCTTCTCACTGACTCTCTTGCTTTCTAATCCCAGCTGTACAAAGAGCTCCAGAAGCCGTACTAAGTAGTCTTGTAACTGTGCTTCTCCTTGAAGATTTGCGGCTACATTGGAATAGGCATTGATGACAGCAAGGCCACAGTGCCTAAACACAAAAAAGCAAAATAGTACCAAGCTTAACAAGGTAAATTGTATTTCTTTTCCCACTAGCTAATCTAGCCACACACTAAATTTAATGGTTGTGAAAAACATTCATTTGCTGGACTCCTGTCAAAATGTTTTGCAATAGCAAGTGTAGGATAACGGACATAGAAGAAAGTTAAGGCCAGAGATGTACATGTACATGTACTTGAAGTTTGTCAGGATCTAAGTTAAAGGCCAGTGTGATTAAAGTTAGTCTCCTCAGAGACCGTTGTGTGGACATCATGCAATGCTCCCTCCCCCATTGAGTGATGGCCCCAAAATGGGTCTGAAGGAAATTAGCGAGAAGTTGGCGGAAAATAGCTTACAGTGTATTGTTACCAGCAAAATCCCTGCTGCAGGCACACTCTACATTTTGACAGGTGTTGTTGTTGGTGACTTTTGAATTGCAGGTATGTGGACGTGTACACATCACAGATATGTGTATGACCAGACGCTTATTTCTGGACCAGTTCTAGCCTGCACAGGTGGTTAGAGTTTGAGTACAAATGCTTTTAAGGTGGCAGCTGAGCCTCTTAAAAGAGTAGCCAACTGAGCAGGGTCATAATTTTTATTTGGAAAACAACCCTTAGAAAATAAGCGCAACTGTTTCCTCAGTTTTTTCGAGTTCTGCCAATTATCCAGAAGTGTTTCTATAACTCAAAAGAAACACAGAGTGAACAATTATGGCATGAGCAAAGAGACTTCACGTTTTGATGATCAAAGTAAACAAGTTGTTTTCTTTTCTTTTTTCAGTCGTGGTGTTTTCTAAAAGAAATAGAAAACATGCCCCCCTTGTTTCTATCCAGTTTTAGTACAAATCTGCTAGCATTCTATCGTTTCTCTGATTGGCTACATTATTAGATTAGTATGAGCTCAAGATTTCACACATTTCTATTAATTGATAAAAACACAGTCTAAATTACATGTTTTCTATTTCTTAATTGGAGTGATGCCTTACCTGTAACCTTCTGTTTTATCGTTAATGGATGGCTCAGGGGAGTAGGCCATTGAACCTGCATCCACTGTGATCTTCATAAACATGCCCATGATCTGTTGATAACACTGTTCCTGTAATTCAATATCAAACCTTGTTACTAAACTTTTATCTGGTAATATTAAT
>JAHPZR010020427.1:72500-83728 GCA_019787425.1 Platygyra sinensis | reverse complement strand
CTACACACTGGTTCATCTCACTACACTACACTTCCATCTATCATACTTATATCCATCTTTCAATCGCACGCATGCAATCACGTGCTCCTCGCTCAAAAAGAGAACGAAGGAGGAGAGCTCCTTAGTCACAACACACACCCCCCACAGGCCACCTACTTCCACGACATCTTTTTAATGACTCTACCTGGAACAACTTTTTTAGGAAGCTTTCATTGACTTGACTATCCTGAACCTCCCCAAATACTAGATTTTTTTTGTGTGAGGTTCGAGCTCATAAGACGAGTATATCTACCTCGACAGTCAAATGATTAGAACACCTGACCGCGACCCAAGACAAATAGGGGGTATAAAGCTTACCTTCATCTCAATCTAATTAACCTATTTACTATTACATTCAGTACAAATCCTATTCAACGTGCCCCGGATAGAATTTTTGAAATGTTAACGTCTCATAGTTTCTCTTAATATAACCAGTCTTGAAATTGCTTCATAGAATAGTGGCCTTACATTTTATTTTACAAAATTATCAAAAACCTAACTTCTGTAATACTTTAATTTACAACGTTATCAAATAAATGATTTCGCATATATAAAATTAGCTTTTGCAGATCAACCAATATTAATACAAACATGATCAACACATGTGCATCAACTCCTTAACACAGCTATTATCATAGCTCTTAGAGTCATGTTAGTGACAAGACGCCTGCAATGTAAATAGATGTAAATAATTAGAAACATTATGCCTAAAGTGGACCTTGAGATATGTCTAGATCCTTCACGCGGTGCCCACCACCACTCGGCTCTGAGTCTATGTATATGTGTAAGTTGATTCTGTTACCTCTAAACATTTCTACTGCGTATTACTATTCTTTATGAGATAGTCTTAACTAGCTGATATCACATTAGTAAACTAGCTTACTTCTATTCTCTTTTCCCAAATTCACATTTATAATCACTCCTCTTCTGTTTTACCGTCCCTAGTGTGACGCCTTGAATCCAATACCCTAATCAACTGCCTTCTTTTAAACTTTACCTGAACTGCTCCTGGACACCATCCCCTGTGTACAAACCCAAGAGAAAACAGCGTAGGTCTTTTATAGCAGTATACCTTTTCTTCCGTTGCATAAAACACATCCCCTGTTCATTCACACCACCACAACACAGCTCCACCAGTACGCCACCGAACGACACACGATTTTTCCACTTTTTACACACCTTACGGTACGACTATCCTTTGTTATGGATCATGTGACAGAGAGAGGTGACTGTTTTTCTTTTTTCTCTCTTTTCTTCTTTTTTTTTCTTCCTTCTTTTTTGTTCCTTTACAAATTAATTGCTCCATTTCACTTATTCTTATTTTTTTAAATACAGGTTGCGTAAGTGGTGTGGTGGGTTGCGTGTGTTGTAAAAATGGGGTAAGGATAGTTTTTTTTTTAATAGGGATTTGGTTCCAGTATTTTAGTTTTTTATATGATTTGTATATGAATGTAACGCCGCATTTTTTTCGCCGCATTATTTTGTTTCATATTGATCAATTTTATCTCGATCAATGTTAATTTGCGCGCTATAAGCAATAATTTTATTTATTATTTATTATTTATTTGTAAATAAGATTAAGATTATTTCAGTATATTTTGACTTTTGACTCTAGTTATAACTTCTTCGTGGGGAGCGTTTCGTTCTAACACGAAATTAATGCGCGCGTGACGTGTTTATGTGATATGACAATATGTGATATAACAATGCCTTACGTAATTAATTGATAAGATCTTTGATTGAGAGACACCAATGGGTATGTAAATATCGTTCTTTGTTAATTAATGTCTGTTAATCCTGGCATTTGTTAACTATAAATCTAATCTGTTAATAGCTTCCGAATACTTTCCGGTAAAGAAGATGATTGAATATAAACTGTGAAATATTTGGAAAATGCGACTAGCAGTACAGTATAGAGTTAGCGAGTTCAAGAATAGTTCGAAGAACTGTTCAGGAACCCGCTAACTCCTATACTGCTGCCTTCATATTAACCCCCGCTGGCAGCCTGAAGAAAAATAACAGACTATAACCATAGATATATCAGCGATATCTTTGTAGCAATTACCTTAAGTTTTACTAAATCATTGAAAACTCTTTATATTGATAACAACTTTGTAAACTGTAATAAAATTAACTAAGTTCGGATTTTTGATAATTTTTAAAATCAAAACTTTCCAGGCTCTGATCCATATAAATGGTTAATTAAGCGGCCAACTATGAAGACCATTAACATTTCTCCAAGTTTGCCCGTTGAATAGGAGTTGTACTGCATAGTAATAATAATAAAAATAAGGATATAAAACTTATATTGCGCATATACAAGACAAATATTTTCATATGCGCATAACAGACGATAAGATCAAAATAAGTCGAATTGAATGCTTTCCAAAAAAATTAGATATTTATATTTATATTATATAAGTCAATTAAAAGCTATCCTAAAAAAGTATGTATGAATAAGTCAATTAAAAAGCTGTCTTGAAAAAGTATGTTTTGAGAGTGTGTTTTGAGCTGTACTTCTTTTTCAGATCTCTGCTCCGTTCTTGCGATTGAAGAAGTGTTACGTATATACAGCTGTCAGATGTAGTAAGGCAGTACAAAATATGGTTTTCATGTTATGTTGACTTTATGTTCTCAATCAACTGAAAGTCCCGGGTGAAAGTGCCTTTGTGATGTAGATTTGCATAGATCCCGTGTCATTAAAACGGCCTAAAATTAACCGCCAGCCCTCAAATAAGGAAACAATCTAGCCGTCAAATTAACAAAAAACATTTACCGTCAACCGTCAAGAAAGTGTATTATTTTACCGTCTACTGCCTTTGTTAATTATGCTGATCTGCATAATAGAATTGCAAACCACACAATTGTAATTCTAAATTTTACTGAATTTAAGAGATGCGTCGTATTGTAGCGTGGCTTGTGTAGCGTCGCTTGTTGGTCGAGTCTGTTTTGAGTTGCTGAAAGTATGATATCGAGGAAAGTACTGACATGCCGATTGTGCAAAAACCATGGGGTTTTAACTCCACTCCGTGGACACAAAAGCAATTGTCCCCATCAAAGATGCAGCTGTTTAAGTTGCAAAACAACGCAAATGCGTAAAGCAGAGGCAAACCGCAGCCGCGCCAAAGGTAAAAGAACTTACAATTATCAATCTGATGAACTGAATAGCGAGGTTCTGAGACAGTTTGAAAACCGCACCAGTGACAGGGAATTTGATGAAAATCAAACGGTGGTCGCCTGGATAAATGGCGAAGAAATACAAGATAAAAGCGTAGGTGAGCAAGTTTTCATTTGTTAGGGAAACGGTCAAGATTGTTGTGGATCAGTCCCTGTTGTTCGCATGCATGGTCATTAACCACGTGATCAATATAACATTATCTCGTGATTGATCAAGGAGACCAGAGGAGTCTTTGTGTTTGACCGTGTTTCCAGCTCATTTGCAGGTAAATTCACCGCGTAGTGAGAGCAACCTCAGTAACTTATGTCCGATTTCTCCCGGAAGTTTTGATTTCTTGGCGCTAACTAAAGGGATCGAGGCTCCGAGCGTACCCGAGGTCCCAGGCGAGGCGAGGCGAGGCAGCGCATTGAAGTTATGAAGACACCGCAGGAAAAACGCAGGCGCAAGTCATCTTGACTAACAAGACGATATGGCTAGCATAACAAAGATCGATAAATTCTGGTCCTATGATAATTTTATCAATATATATTGTATTTGCTGATATTTATTATATGTTAACTTTTATAATGTAGATAGAACTCTGCTCACGCTCTGATTGGTCAAAAAACCCATCATGTTTTTATCAGAGTATAAAGCAGGAAAAAAGTGTGCTTTATTGTTTTTTGCCACATTACCTCTATATCATAAAGCAAATGAAGAATCCTAGCTGTATATTACACTGTCACAGCAAACCCTATTTTAGATCACAAACAGTTCCATATCGCCAAAAACCCAAAATGTTTTCATCAGTATCCTTCAGAGCTTGGTGCGACTACTTTTCTTGGATAATTCTGTTTCAAAGCTAGTGTACTAAAGCAAACATCTTTTATCTAGGAGCTTATGTGAGTGAACAACTCCAAAGAAAAGATGAATCGCTCTGTGCAGTCAAAAGCGAAGATGAACCACTCTGTGCAAGTCCGTTTCAACAGACAGTGAAGGTAAGATTGCGCCACCAGGGGCGGATCCAGAAAATTCAGAAAGAAGGGACCGAGTCCCCCACTCTGCGCCTCGAATGAAAACTTCACTTCAACCTGATTGTATAATTATCACAACACTCGAAAAACGGTTAGAAGGGTTGGGGCTGTACAAAAAAGTTTTGAAAATACAAGGGAAAAAGGGGGGGGGGGGGGGCGGCCTCCTCGGCCTCTCCCCTAAATCCGCCTATGGTTACTTTAATTTTGTTCTGTAATCAAACTTTTATTTTTCTCTTTACTGAGAAAAAAGTTTTTCCTCTATGCTTATTACCTTATTAAAGGAAATAAGACATTGAAGACATCAGTGAAGACATCTCAATTATACACACAACTTAAGCACTTAAGAAAACAACCTTGAATAAAAAAATTCAGGCTTCAACGGGATTCGAACAGGCCCGGTGCAGTACTCTACCAACTGAGCTATAAAGCCAACTGGGGTATGGTCACTTTGTAGGTTCGCAACATACCCTGAAAGGAAGATTGCGCTGTAAAATTTTTAGCCTAACAAAACAGATTTCTTCTCTCACTCACTAAATTCTTTCTTTCGCTTGAGGTACGTCTGAAACTGGTTCCAAAAAATGCCATACTGATGACGTAATTCAACAGAGATACAAGTGCTGTCTCTGATTGCTTGTTGCTGGGTTTGAAATTTTCACGCGCAATCAACAGCCAATCATAAAAGCTGGAGTGATCTCTGTAGAGCAATGTATGAGCCTTGGTTTGCGTACTGCTTGTCTCTGTGGGACATATTAGAATGAATAGAAAATGGGTGCTTCCGTCTGTGACCAAAATGGGAAGGGCCTTATATAAAGAGCAATTTATAACGATTAATTTTTGATTTGATTTATTTGTTAAGATACAATCAACTTCCATATGAAGTTGACGAAACTGAGGAGAGGGGTTGTGGGGGGTGAAGAGTTGTATAATCTAGCCGAGTTTACACCTTTCATTTCCTTACAGTATAGTGGCTCGCTTCAGTAGTATAGGACTTAAAATACGAACGCATTTTACCAAAACTCATGCTTTCCGACCCTTAAGAAAACGAAAAAGGCCCTCTCGGGCTCCAACTCGTAATGTGCCAAATTCATGCGTCTTACTGAGAGAAATTTGCTCTGAGAGCCTTCAAAAATCAGCACTTGCCTCCATCAAATCTAGGCTTAGGCTTCTTCCTGTGTCGAGCAGGGGATGGAGAAGCCGCTTAAAGCCAATCGCGATGGCGGAAAGAGCAATAGCGAGAAATGAGCGTAACAAATGAGAAGCGGTTTTTGCGAAACAAAATATTTCGATGGAGCGCTTATAATTTGATTTTTTCTGTGCATGATCCTTATTCTCAAAGACGCCAAAAAGTAACTTCATTGAATCACTTCCACAACATAACAACAAATCATACTTCACACAATTTCTCGTGTAAAATACGATGAAAAAGAATATTTATACACCATTTATTGAAGTCATTTAAATCATCACAATGTAAGTCATGACTCTGCAATAAAAAAAATACCATTTAACAAGTTTCATATTCATTATCGTCATAATTAAGGTATGTGTCGCTCTCCGATAGAACAATTTCATTATCCGATTTGATAATATTGCCTTGATGCACTAGGTTTATTGTTTATGTTACCTTTTTCATCTTTGCAGACAATATATATATTGTTTGTTGTTATGAAAATGTCGATATATTTCTCTCGCTTCTATATAATATTTGTTATATATTTATTTGATTATATAATTTAATATAATAGATGGTATGCCCAAATCAAACGCGTTCTCATTTCAGGTAGCATAAATAAAAGAATCAGCATTATTGAACAGCAATATAGTTTTTCAGTATCGTTGAAAAGATTAAATGACGGTTATTTAAGTACAATGTCATTTGTTATTGTTGTCTAATAGTTTTGTAGCGATCACAATGAAATAAGAAATGATTTTCGTACTCAATTTGTCCGGTTAGAGCGGCAGTATTGACAAATTCTAAGACATTCAGGTTACTTAGGTACACAGTGTCGTCCCGATTAGATTCTGAGACTGTGATTGCCTGATCGTAGTTTAGCTACAGCTCGTCTATGCTTTAGGTTCTTTACTTGTTCTAAATAATGAAATTTGCTTACATCTGTTTTAAATATAGAGTAGAAACATAATTTTCTGTTAGAGCGGATTAACTCCAGTTGATGTCTTTTAAAATTGTTTGAGATGTGACATTTTATTGTTTGTAAATTATTTTTAATTGATGGTATATCATTAGTTTGAATTGTTTTGTTATATGATTGATGTTGAATGTCTGAATAATTATGTATAATTTCATTAACCGTTAACATAAAAGATGTTTTTGCTTCGTTTGCTAATTGATTGGAAATGATTAAGCATTGTTTGGCAATACTGTTTTCCGGAAGAGATTCAAGATGTGTCCAAAATATTATTATTCTTAATAAGATATAATAAGATATTCAACTTCAAAGAAAGTCGTCCAGTTTCATTACGAGCTACCACATTAGGTGCTCTTTTATTAAGGCTAAGAAAATATTTGTAGAATTGTGTATGTCGCCTTTCTAAGTGAGGGTCTTTTTCGCATTTTTTTGATGTTCATGTTATCATAAGCTCCCCAAATTTCAGATTCATATAAGAGAATAGGAAGAAATAAAGTGTCAAATAGGTTGTTGCACGTATTGATAGGTAGTTTATTAAAGTCAAGATTACATTATTTAGAAGCAAATATTGATCTTCTGGCTTTTTCAACCAAAACTTTTTTGAAATTAGCAAAACCTTCATTTGTGTTGAAAGTAATGCCAAGGTAACTGTACTGTGAGGCCTTATCAATTGGAGTTCCATTTAAGGTAATTCCCTTGAAATTGTTCTACTATCAAACTTTTTTTGAAACTTGGCGTAATGAACATTCATGATATGAACATAATAAAAATGCAATAAAAAAATGGGGTCACCGTACTTGTTTACGCGTCAGCAGGCTCTTAAAATGGGGCATTTTTACTGGTTGCGCGTTAAAAGTTCGAATCACCTTCATACAGAATTAAATCTTGGTTACTTGAAAGGCACAAAGTTTTGTCTTGAACGTAAAGCTTCATTTATTGACATAAGCAGTATTGCTTCATTTAAGCCGTTTTTGATTGCCTGGTTGCGGGAATATTGCACTTTTTCGGACAGTTCCGTGGTTAACTTAAGTCCTCGCCTTGGCCAAAATACACCCAGTTGGGCGCTATTTTCCTAAAAAAAAATTATGTTCTACTATCAAACTTTTTTTCCTCTTCAAATATGTTCTTCATTAGACTGTTCTTAGCAAATACCTGAAAAAAAAATCGGGGGTCACCGTGCTCGTTTAAGAGAAAAGGAGAATTTATTCCGTTATCGAGCTTAGTTTGAGGGAAATCTCTTGCATTACGCACGTGCACGCGCTCATGTGCGCGCGCTGATGACGCGAAAATCTTGCGCAGTAGGGATGCGCAATGCAATACTAAGGAATTACCTTAAAAAGAAAGAGAACGTTAACTTATTACGATTTTGTTTTTTAAAAATTAATGTTTTTGTCTTTTTAAGATTAATTTTTAGTAGCGATTTCTCGCTATAATCGTGGAGGATATTTAGCTGTTTTTGAAGACCAGCCGCACTTCCTGACCTCTCGATTAGATCATCTGCATAGAATAAACAGTTAACAAGGAGCCCGTTTGGTAAAGTAATTGAATCTGTGTCACGTGAAGATTCTAGCAAGCGTGGAAATTTATCTAGGTACAAAGTGAACGGTAAAGGAGAAAGGATACATCCTTGTCGCACTCCCGTTGTAATTGAAAAAGGAACTTCTCTTGTTAGCGTTTTTTACAGCACATTTTGTCTTTGAATACATATCAGAAATTAAATGATAAAATTGCCCACCTATGCTTTTGTATAATAATTTGTGTAACGGACCATCATGCCAAATAGAGTCGAAAGCTTTTTGAAAATTTACAAAGCAGTAGAATAATTTTCCCTTGCTTGCATTAGCCACATATTTATCAATAAGTGTTCTTAGCGAGAAGATGTGATCTGATGTTCGGAAACCTTTGAGGAAACCGATTTACGAGGGATGTATTAAATTGTGGTCTTGGAGGTGGGTAAGTAATCTATTATTTAAGACAGCGGAAAATAATTTGCCAATAAGCAACTAGTGACACAAATGCCACTATAATTTGAAGGATCAGATTTACTCCCTGACTTGAAGATAGGACTTAAAAAGCCCAGTAGACCATGAATCTGAGTAGGTTCCTTTGCTAAGTATGAAATTAAATAATTTTGTTAGAGAAGTAGTCAAATAATGAGCTCCACTTTTCAACATTTCGTTCCTTATTCGATCAAGACCAGCTGCTGCGTCGTCTGTCGCTTTAATGAGTTGAAAACTCTTTGCGTTTGATTTTACCAAAATGAATAGTAAAATTGCCATATTGGATCGACCATGTATTTTCTATAACTTTCAAAACTATATCCAAAGTAATCGGCATTATAAAAATCAAATTTACTTTTTGTTTTTAATAGCTTGAAATTTTCGCCGTGCACTAAATTATTTCTGCTTTGAATCTTTTGAGTGTGTTTTATAATTCTTCGTCATTTAGTGCATTCATCTGTATTGTTATATAATTTTTACCAACACAATAACTGTTTTACCTTAGTCCATAACTTTTCCTTTCTATAGGTAATGTAAAAAGGCTATTTTTCTGTACGGCCGCACCAAACAACAAGCCGTTTTCTAAACCTGGTGCAACATCTTTGACAGGCTCTATAATAATGACTCTAGTAGGCTTGGCACCTAGATAAATCTCAATATAACCACTAAATCTAACAGTTTTCTTTTTTGATTTTTCCATAATATAAAAGTAATATCTTAACCTATATTACATGAATAACCGATACTTTCAAGAAATAACAACCACGGAATCACAATGCTCAGTGTCAAGCCGGTAAACAGATTCTCAATGATCCGCAAGCTCAAGCTGGGATTCTCAATCTTTAGGTGAAGTAGTGGTCGCCAGATTCTTCACAATCAACAGATTCTCAATTTAATTCACAATCTGGGCCGGGTTGTTCAAAGCCCGATTAAGCTAACCCAGGATAGGTGAGAATTTTGATTTCAGTTTTCTAACCGGTTTCGGTGCGGTTTTCTGTTTACATTGTTTGTTCTTTAGTTTTGAGTTTGAATGACCACAAACCACAAGAAAGATAAGCTGCAGTGAAAAGCATTTTTATACAAGAAAAATCAATACTTCGGTTAAAAAATCAGTACTTCGGTTAACTTTTAATTCTGGGTTAGTGTTAACCGGCTTTCGAACAACCCGGCCCAGATGGTTAACTTTTTTGTAATGTAATAGTAATGAATTGTGATTCAGAAATACACAATGAAATATATGCAATGCTTATTTTGTGATCAACAGTTACAAAAGGCATCAACAAAACATAACCCATCTTGAGTTAAACAATCTGTGATAAATGCCAACGGTGCTAATATGTGCCAAATTTATGGTACAGTGAATGGCTACCAAACAGTTAAAGAATACATGAATTTTTTATGAAAATAAATACAATATTGTGAAGAAATCAATTTATGAGAGAAAATATTATCAGGAAAATACAATCAGCGACATATGTGATAAATACAAATTTGTCTCATTTCGGACACACATCTAACATATCTCTCATTTTGGACACACATCACCGACAACTTTGATGTAGTCTAAAAGCTGTTTGTTATCAAATTCAAATCCCCTTAAAAGGATCGTACATATCAACTAATACTTTTTGAGAAGTTGTATATATATGCACGGCAAATCTGAACATCTCAATATTAAAATGAAAATGGACTGTTTTGTTTTCATATGTACCGTACAGATATTATTCTCATATGCCATCATCTTATTGAATTCTGTACTACCAATGTTGTGAACATTTCAAGCTGAGTGCTAGTAATACAAATTTAAAAGTTTTGTTCAGAACACTATTATCATTTGTGTGATTTAAAGTACATACATTAGTTCCATCGCCTTATGTAAATTTGAAACTGTTTCGATTTTTTGCAATCTAAAACATGACTTGTTTATTGTAGCATATATTTTCCTTTTTCTGACAATCTTCGAAAATTCTGTAATCATTGTCTCGCGAATTGTGAAATAATGCGTGAAAAAATATTTATGCCTCCATTAACATTATGTATGACAGCACCAACATGTTAATCATATTTGAGCGGTAAAATTAATCACAAAGTATATCACTTTATGATATCATCTGACATTTCAGAAACCGGAATTATTTAGTAATTACTTACCTCTAATATATCATAACCTTCTCCATTGCTTATTGGTTTAAACGTTTTCATAAGAAATTGGTATTTACTCTATGCGAGATTTTTAGCATAAAAGCCACCAATTATGCAGCATGATTTGTGTCTTATATCTAGTTCACAGTTATGTCATTAGCGTTGTAGTTGTCCCCACCTTTGATGAATGGCGGTTATTATTCATTTCATGACGTGACACGATAAGTATTTACGTTACGGAAGAATAAAAGCCACAATCGTGGCAAATTAATCCCACCATTGTTGTTGTCTCCATTCATCAAACTGAGCTCGCCACCGTCACGAAATGAGCTGCGAATTACAGTCATAAACAGTGTGTCTTCTTTCGAGTCGTAACTTAAAGATAACATTTATCGAAATAAAATAAGTTTGTAATCATATGCAGTAAGAGATTGGTTTTGCCCTGCACAGCTTGGTGCATAAGTCAACATTCGAAAGCATCCTGGCATAAATTGGTATAATTGTTTATAATTTCCAACATCATCTTTAATGTCATAATTTGGTATTTCTTCATTATACTGTATAAGTATATAATTTTAGTACTACATGGTGTAGAACATACCGTTAATGTAAAAGATAACTTTTTTGGTATTTGATATAATATTATAATATGATGTGTGTTCTTAAGAGGAAAGAACTTGCTAAAAAGAAATCCGAATAGGGTTTTCTA